>VHZZ01001449.1:129853-149995 GCA_009801015.1 Silene noctiflora | reverse complement strand
TTAATATAAATATTTTATTCTCGGGTGTTACAATTCTGGGTTGAAGACGGAATTTTGTGCAATTGAGCAAGGATTGAAATTGAGAGGGAGATTTACCAGAAAACACCTGAGGAAGCAGTTGTAGGAGAGACTGATCACCRGTAGTAAGATGTAAAGGATCTTTGTAAACAGATGACGGAGCAGGAGTAGTCGCCATTGTTGATGGTAATCAAGCTTTGAGAAGAAAAACAGCGAAGACTTCAAAGGAACAATTTGAGTGAAAAGAACAAACAATTATGCATTTATGCTTGATTGACACTAAATTGAAGCAATCAAAGAACAATTTTAGTGATTTTTTTGATAAAAATTGATCGCAAAAACAAGAAAAAACACACAAAAATGGCGAAATCGTTCGTAATCGAACAAAATAAATGCAACAAAAACATCAAAATAGATGAAGAAAAGACGGAATTTTGTGCGTTCTTGTGATGTTCGGATGAATCGGGTTGAGCAACGACGGTATTTTTTGAATTTTGATCTTTCGAAGTTTTTTTAAATTTTGAAATTCAAACGGTAACACGGTTTTGAAGCGGTTTTAATAAAATACGAAAACTAAAATTCAAATAATAAATAACCAAATTAAGTAAACAAGGGCAAAAAGGTAATATTTAGGGGCGAGATGAGTAAAGTTAGGGGCGATCTTTAGCAAACCCCAAAATATATGAGCTGTGGGATGTGTAAACAAGTTGAGTTAAGGTGGATCCGTAGATTCAATTCTTATTGTTTTTGCGGAATTGACCATTCATTCATTTATTCCACTGTTGCGGCCGGTGCTCGTTTGCACCCAACTCATAATTGGCGAATTCGTACGGCTTGGGGGGTAATAGCTTGAAAATGGCCAACAATGAACATAGACCAGAAGAGTCTTTTCATTTATTAAGATTATGTTCGAGTGTAAACAAGCTCATAAATAGAGAAAAGGACACCCATATTCCGTAGGGTACATACAAGCTCATATATCTTTTACGGAAAGCATCAGTTTGGTCACTGGAAGGCCTCATGCAACAAAAAGGGGCCGAGGTATTAAGGTCGTCCATTTCAGCATTCCCCTTGTGTCGACGGCCTGTTGTAATATTTTCTCACAGTTTTGAAGGAGACTTGTACCATCCCCATGGCTCATCTGATATATATTCCGTCACTTGCTTGATATTCAAGTAATTCTCGATACCCCTGTCGAAATTAGAACCCATTTATTAGTGAATCTAGTAGTCATTCATATATCAGCAACTCAGCCGTTGGAAGTCATAGAGTAATGGTACTCAGGACTTGGGTTCGAACCAGTAAGACACGAGTATCAAAATAGCCGCTGTGTATCCCATAACAAGAAAAATAAAATGAAAGAAGCAATTATTAATAGGATCAGCGGTGAGGAGAGAAGAGTTTATGGTCTTACCATTCCCCTAGCTCACGTCCAAAACCACTACGCTTCGTTCCTCCCCAGGGAGCTTGGCAAAAGCATGGTTGTGAGCAATTGACCCAAACGATACCAGCTTGGAGTGCCTTTATAACGAAATTGAACATAAAAATGTATAAGCAGCTGAAACTAGCACAGAAATAGTAATCTGTTTTTGGTAGATTATGTAATTTTTCTGGAAAGCGAGGGATCTCACCTTGGTTACCCTCTCACACCGGTCAAGATCTTTAGATATCACAGCCGCACCTAACCCATACCTGTGCAACACGTACAACAATCTACATTAGACACTCAGCAATAAGAATATCAATGACTCGCGTATGAGACAGTCATGATTAACAAAACCGTGCTTATAATAAGATGAGTGATTTCAGGGAAGCCATAAATCTTACTGGGTATCATTGGCCAATTCAATGGCCTCATCCTCAGAACTAAATGTTTTCACGCATAACACAGGGCCGAAAACCTCCTCCCTCCAGATTTGCATGGATGTGGTTACATCAGTTATAATCGTTGGTTCGACAAAATACCCTTTCTTAAGATGCTGCAGAAGTTCATACAGAATGTTTAGTTAGAGAACACACATACGGCATAGCAACTTAGCATCATTAGTTATTTAGTTATTGAATATCCGGCCAGTGAGCCCTGTAGGAGATGGTCGCACATATGAGGTAAACCCAAATCCTTATATATTCTTTCATGTAATTATAGGGTTGATGGGTTAGTTTACATAAAAAACCGTCTCAAACAAGTTTTTTGTGATATTTGTTACCTCGGGACGGGAACCTCCACACAGAACAGTTGCACCCTCACTCTTTGCTGTTGAGATGAACTTTAGAACTTTCTCATACTGCAGCACATGGGGCAAATATTATGGCGTCACAGTTCAGGACTTTGAAAACTTCAATAGATGCAGAATAAAACATCATACCTGTCCCTTGCTAATAACGGGCCCCATTCGGCAACCTTCCTCAAATGGGTCAGAAATTTTTATGTTTTTTACCCATTTTACAAGCCTGTCCAAAAACTCAGCTGCAATATTTTCCTGAAATAATAAAGTAAATCAGAATGGGATGCTTACAAACATGCGGAGATAAAAGCAATTGAAGAAAACTAAGGATGTTCTCTAGGTTTATATTTGAACATTTGACAATATAAGTTCAGTTCAGCAAAAAAAATGATGAGATAAAGCAAAGTACAGTAAAACCTATTGCAGTTGTGGAATGTTCACTAAAGGTCAGAGAAAGTCGAGCAATGTTGAGTGAAGTATAATATAGGACGGAGTACTAAATTAAATGAAATTCAGTAATATTCAGCAGAATTATCCAAAACAAAGGCCTCAACGTATGTATTTCTTGCTGAATTTCTAAACAAATACGGAGTAGATACTTACATGCAAAATCAATCTAGAGGTTGCACTGCAGATTTGACCATTTGTCCAGAAACAGCCAAAAGCAGTCCATTCAGCAGCTGTTAAATTACAAAAAAAAAAAAAGAAAAAAAAAAAAAAAGAGGATTCTCAGGTATTTCAGGATCAAGTGCAAAAATGCTTCTCTGATGAACAAACCCTCGAGAAACTAAGTTTAACATCAAAGCACTTGTGTAGCGTCTAACTAACAAAAACTTATACGACGTGGTCTTACATGTGAGAGTGTGAGACCGTCTCATACAAGGCTCAACTAAAAGCAACTAACCTTGATCAAGGTCAACATCATCAAACACAACAAGCGGACTTTTCCCTCCAAGTTCTAATGTAACCGGCTGCAAGATTTGTCAATGTTAGAACCAACAGCATCCAAGAAGTAAAATCAAACTAATTACATATCACGCACCTTGACTAATTGGGCAGCAGAAGACATGATCTTGCTGCCGGTAGCCGTACTTCCAGTAAATGCAACCTACATGACATAATTAAAACATAATTAAAAATAGTATCACTACGACATGAACAGTAATTAATGGTTGACACATGCACTTCGTAAAATTTGGAAATACTTTATCCATTAAAGTATATTGTCCTAATTTGGCTTTGGTGGTTAGACGAATTCAATTTTGACCCTTGATTTCTCTAAATATACGTTGCGAAATGACGTTCTTAACTTATCTACTCTAACTTTCCTGAACAAATATTTCCAAATTATTATTTAAAAAAGTTGTAACTGGTGTATATCAAATAATATATTGGTCAAAGTAATATCGTTCGACCAACAAAGACAAATGAGGACAATATAAATAGGATAAAAGGGGTGTAACTTATGATAGCAAAGATCGAACCTTGTCAACATCAGGATGAGATGCTATAGGGGCACCAGCATCGGGACCCAAACCAGTTAAAATATTCAACACACCAGGAGGAAGTCCTACTTCTCTACACACTTCAGCCAATTCCAGGCAGGTCCTGAAAGCATGAATACATAACATTTCTTAGTGTATTTGCATTGGAACAAGACGAATCATGGTTTAATAAGCTTTATCATGAAACATACACAGATGCCAACTCAGAAGGCTTAAGTACAGCTGTACACCCAGCAGCAAGAGCCGGAGCAACTTTCCAAGTAGCCATCAAAAGCGGATAATTCCTATAGAGAAAAATAAGAAGACGGAGATCACTAATCAAGTAATCATCATATTTGGTGGAAATGAAAGATGTTCATCACTTTCAAGTATTCAACTGCAAATTTCTATGCTTTGAAGCTTTGACAAATGACCAACTCATAGAGAATCCCAACTTTCAATTTTTAATGGAGATGGCATCGACTAAGCTATTTCAGTTTGAGAAAGAAAAAAAATACAAGTGTCAACGTGATTCCCAGTCACGCTACTTTAACTGACAGCCACTTATTACTTTGGCCAATCATCCAGTTAATCGATCATCACAGTGAACACATGTTCCCGCACGATTTCATCAAGTCTAACCTATGGAAATTCTCTCCAATTCTACCCTTCTTCTTTTCGGATTTGGGAAGATAGAGAACTAAAGACAGAAGTAAGTACCAAGGAGTAATCAAGCCAACGACACCAAGAGGCTGCTTTAGCACATGAGCTTTAAATGTATCCATAGGAAGGGAAATTGGAGCCTTTTGTTTAGCATCCAGGGCTTCCGCTTGATCAGCATAATATTCAAAACATGAAGCAACATCATCCTAAAACATTAATAACGATTAAGCAGATCATGTCAGTACTGTGAGAAATTACTATCTAAAGAAACATTTGTTTTTCTTAAAAAAAAAAAAAGTATAAGCTCACAATGTCCCATAGTGCCTCATCCAATGGCTTCCCATTGTCAATGGCCTCAAGCTTTCCAAGCAGATCTTTTTTCTCTGTGACCTGCATAAAAAATTGAAGTTGGGCATAAGGCTCAGGTTTATATCACGTATATTCGGAAACTCGCAAGAACCGAGTATTTAGTAGTAGCTTAAAATAAAATATGCCACGAAATCTATACCTTAGCAGCAATAGCACGCAAGTACTTAGCACGATAAGCTCCAGTTGCAGATCCCCAGTCTTTCCCCTTGTTTCGAGTAAGGGCATTTCGAGCAGCTGCAACTGCAACCTCCACATCCTCAGCCGTGGCAGCCGGAATATCACCTACAGAAACATGATGGCGGATATGCCCAATTTAACAATTTCCTCTTGAAATGCAGTCTTGTATTAACATAATGTGTCGCAAACCCATTTAACTACAAACCCAATCCATATACCCATTAACTTAAGCAGCTTTCACCCCATTTAGTTCACATATGGAACTGTCTCATGATAATATATTATCTGAGTTCGTCTCAATGAGACTTTGTTTAAAAAAATCAACTCTCAACACCAAAACACCAAAATCTATTCCAAATTTCCAATGGCAAGGAATTCGCATAATCAGGATTCAAATCTATGTTACTCCAACACTATGCTTTGATCACGAGCTGTGTGTCCGACATGACACAGCCCTTCATCGCTTCAATTTAGACCAAAAAACTGAAAACTTCAAGGAAAATAATCCTTCAGACACTCCAACAATGTGTCATACCCGACACTTGCAGCCGAGTTAGAGTAACATAGATTCGAATTTCAGATCCTATACAACAAAAGATCTATCAGAAGCACAGAAATACAGAATGTGTAACTACTGCTAGTAATCTAGTATATGGTAACTTGATAAAGCTGGAATTTAAAAAATAGAATATTGACAACTGATCAAATCTAAAGATTCAATCTTTGATCAAAAACTCAACAAATCCTTATCCCAAATAAGTTACACAATCATCAATAGATACAAAACTACAGAGTAAAAAAACTCAACTAACAGTAACTTTTTCAGCAGCTAAAATCATCAGATCTTCAGAAAACCTTGAACTTCAAATAAGATCAAAACTTTCAGCTACTCTTGCTTAAGATGGATATATCTATTTGGATCCGTTTTACAATTAAAACAGACATTATCGTCTGAAATGTTAAATAACAATTTGTGTTATACATCTAACCAATTTCCCAAACTCATTACATCCTCAATAAACTACAAAATAATCTATTAAACCCAAAATCTAAGGCAAACCCATTTAAGAACAACCAAAAGGGTTACTAAAAACAATAAATTAAGCAACAAAAAAGCTCAAAAATCTCAACTTTTAAGCAAATTAAATATGCAAAGAAAATAAAAGTAAAATAACCAATGGTTTCCTCAGTAGCAGGATTGATGATAGGGATACGATTTTTCTTGATGGGTTCTCTCCATTCACCATTGATGAAAAGCTGACGAGTTGGTATAGGGATCGACATTTTTGGAAGAGACATGTGTTGAGGTTAATGAAGGTCAATGAAATGGGGATATACAGAGACTCAGAGAGTGAGAGAATCTGTAAAAAGGTTAAAAATATACTATAAGTAAAGCGACAACTGTACGTTTACTAAATCACTATGATTAAAATCTTGAGGACAATTTCTGGTACATACTCTACTCCCCAGTTTGGACAAAAATGGGAATTGTTTACAAAAAAATGGGAATTGTGATGTTACCAGTGTGATAATAACTGTGCTTTTTTCGTCTGGGCTATGGGTCTGTGCATTGCACAACAGCCCAATCTCAGATCGGTATATTAATACCGATCCGAGCAATTACGGAAGTTGATCTAAGTGAATGTTATCGAATTAGTGTAGATCCTGCACATGTGCAGTATATATATAGATTTTTTTATTTTTAGTTGTTTTACTTTGTATCAAGCTGTCTTACCATAATAATAAGACAAAAGGCATAACTTACCCGCTTTTTAACTTTTAATTTGAATTAATATTAACTACTAATATTATATTCGATCGTCGACCTTGTGATAAAATAGCTGTAAAATACTATAAATTTTACTATTTTGTATTATTTACATACGTACTATTACATGAGTACCAAACTTATAGTTCTAGGAGATTTTTTTACGAGGATATATATTGGCGGTTCTGAATAAAACAAGTAGCTAATTACTAATGAGTGGTTTTCAACGTAACTATATTCTATTAAGGGTGTTGGGTACAAATATTAATATTAATTTAGTCTAAAATCATGTAGTAAGAGTTTGCATGCAATTCGTTGAAAATATGGGTAGTAACAGGTTTTAGGCTATGTTCTTTTCGGCTGAAAAGAGTTGAACTGAACTGATCTTAATGGAGCTGAATTGAACCAAACTCAATTGAAGTAAGAGTTAAATTTGTGAAGACATGAGTTGGACTGAACTTAACTGAATAGAGCTGAACTTAACTACACATAGCTCATTTTGTACTATATCGTTAATAATTACACGAACATTGTTGTATTAGTGTTAAAAACTTATGGGGGAAAAAAACTGTGAAGATGTATAGCTCTTAAGCTATACGATACTTATTTTCTACGTGTACCTTTTAATTTGAATTTTTTCGATCATGTATACTGTGATTATTAATAAAAAAATAGGGATATGCCGATATCAGTGAAATGTACCTTTTAATCTTAAGAGTGTAATAGATGTTGAATTTCAATTTAATATACTTTAATTTGTATGTGTAAAATGTTGTACATTTATATTAAAATTGAATAATATTATAGCTATACAATTTTAAATGACTATTTATATATTGTTTTTATACATGTCCGTGCAATTTTAAATGACAATTTTGCACAGGTTCTAAGCTAGTTATTTATATATATTGAATTAATTAGTCAATAATTTGTCATACACCTCATTGCGATAGGAGGAAAAAAAAATGAATTGTGAACTAATCAAGAGACTTGAGTAAAGTTATAAAATGTGAATTTAATGAAGAAATAATTTTTTTCAGTTACTATATATAAAACTAATGATTAAAATATATATTTTTTCTCAAATTATTTAATGATTTTTTTTTTGTGACTAAACTAATAATAGTAGTTCAAAATTTTGTTTTAGAAGAAGTAGGTGTCAAGTCATTATAACACAATAATTAAAATTTAGAAATTTACATTTTATAAAATTATAGCGAATTTATCTTATTTTAATTAAAATATTATAATTTAGATTTTAGTGAAAATATTATAACTTTATTAAATGAATATATTTTGATGAAATGATAATAGTTTATGGGACGTATGACTTTACAATTTTATCCTTGTCATTTTTTTGGATTGATTATTTTTCATCTCCCTATCCTTCACCATCTCCTTTCACCTTCCTCCCGCAATCCAGTCCGAGCAACCATGCTCCGGCCCACATCAATTTTTCCTTTCTCCGACTACCTTTGTCCAGCCTCCCCTCTCCCAGTGACAAAACACAGCGATTTCTCAACCAATACAATTAAAATAATAGATGCAAATGGTGTAAACAAATGAAGTTGTTTCAAAAAATTTGGTACCCAATTTGTCATCATCCATTCATACCCTTATTAGCTCATTTTGTAATCCGCTTACCCACCCACTAATGCAAATGTATTTTTGAATGCTAAAGCAATGTAGAACTATGTCGTACAGCAAAAACCCGACTTCGCCTTTCTCCGACTAACCTTTTCCAAAAACTGTTTTGGCTTTAATCCACAACTAATGATTCAGATAGTACATTATTAGACGAAGTTTCTTTCGAATTAATTGATAAATAACTAAACATATCTGAAATTGATAAACTCTACAAATTTCAAAAAAAAAAAAAACATATTAATAATTACTAAACAACTAAAGTACCTCACCAATTGAAGAATTATGATCTATTATTCAAGTTTTTAGAGCAATTAGATTCGATTTTGGGAAAAAAAAGGTACTTAAAGAGTTAATTACTTTAGGTTTAGGAAAAATGGTATCATATGGAAGATTAATGAAAAAATGTATGTGTAAGAGTAAAATCCGTATGTGAAAAAATAATTCCGTAATTTAATAAAAGAAGTCCTTTTATTTCCTTATTTAACTTTATGCTTTTTGGAGGGAAAATTTTGGAGAACTTTTTACTTTAAACTAATATAATACAGAATAATATTTATCTTTAAAACCTCTTTGTAATTTTGATATATTCATAAATGAAAGATAATATGATCAAAGTATAATTATGTAGATTTCGCGCACAAAATTCTCGGTTGTTTGATCTTAATCCTTGTGGAGTGAAAAGGAGACTACACTGAATCTGTATGGTCTTCCCGACAATATCCATAAACGAGTAAATTAGATTATTGTAAGACTGCTATCTAACTTTGCCATAGGTCCATAACCAACTTTTTTGTTGATTATTAATCAATTGTTGATTGCAAGCTATGTTATTTCGATTCTCTCATTATACCCGTGTCGACACGACATGACATGTCTATACTATCAGGATATGGATTATACATGTATTCGATTACCTTTTAGTCAAACATTGTTCCTACCAAAGTTAAGAGCTGAACTAGTGACCCTCTCAAGTAGTCGCACCACAAAGGGATCTCTAAGACATTTATTATGATATTTAACAACTTTTAAGTTTTATTTGCCAAACTTCTTTCATAATACTCAAAGAATTTGGAATGTTTCAAATTTGAAAGTGTACTTAATTTTGCTTTGAATGAAACCGTGTCTCTGCACCTGTATCCTCATATTAGGATAACTTCCCTATGTCTCAAAATTATAATCGTGTCAAATCCAAATTGGATATGTATCTGCCATGTCCGGCACACGTACCCAAGTTAGAGCACCACATGTTACAAGCGAGTGATATGAATGGCAATGAGCTTTTTTGGAATGAGACGTTAAATTAGCAAAATATCTTACCGTTGAAGTTTTTAGAGGTAGAACTCATGGCCAAGTTACTCGTACTATCGAAAAAACCAAGTTTAATTCAATATAAAACCGTCTTTAAACCATTCGAACTTCAATAGTTCTTGTATAAAACCATTTTACACAAGTATATTATTGTAAAATCAAGTGATAACTTACCTGAATAACCTCACTCGGCCCTATTCTTTCCGATTGAAAAGAGTTAAATTGAACAGAACCAAACTAAACTGAATGGAGTTAAACTGAACTGAACTGAAATAAAGAGCTAATTTGTAAAAAGATGAGTTAAACCGAACTCAACTGAATGAAGGTGAACTGAACTGAAATAAACTGAAATAAAGTTCGAAAGAATATGGCCCGAAATAACTGCCATTAACCATCATTTTCCGACATCAAGGTCTTTATTATATTATTTTATACGAGTAATATAATGACACATGAATTATTTGAACAAAGATTTTTAAAGAGTCATGTCCCATTTTACAATTTTGTATGGGGTCTCAAAATGTTTAGGACCGATCCTGTACAGAAGACGTACCAACTTTAATTATTACGCAAAGCCTTCCTACAGTTTATGCAAGTTCTGTTTAATCCTTCTTTAGGCCTCGTTTTGTTCATACATGAATTAAATTGATGTGTTAGTTTGTAATGCATATGATTTTAATTCCTACATCGAAATTTACCTGAATTGCCATAATACGTTTGGTTGTTCATGCTGGAGTTTGTTTCCTAGGAGTTTCCAATGACCATGGCTAGGTAGTTAAATTTCCTATCATATAGGGGTTGGAAACTCTTATGGAGTATGAAACTCCCCCATTTTATAAAAAAAATGAGGTAACTAAACAATCTCAAAAAACCACAATTCATGGAATTTTAAAATTTCCATGAACACAAATTCTCGTTGAAGACAGACACTATCCGTTACAAGTTGAAGACGAATAGTGCCCCTCTCACAATATGCAAGTGACACTATCTATGGGGTGCTCCATTTCCCCCACTTGCCCTCCCACTTGCCTTATTGTGAGAGGGGCACTATCCGTCTTCAGCTTGTGACGAATAGTGTCTGTCACAAGCAAAACGCTTTGTTCCATGAATCAACCAAATGAGGCCTAAGTTTCAAGTATACTAGGGGTGTTAACGAGCCGAGCCGAACTCGAGCTTGGCCTTGCTCGGCTTGTGCTCATAAAGTAAAACTCGAGCTCGAACAGATATCGAGCTTACCCAAGCTTGAAAAAATTGTGCTTGTTATCAAGCTTGCGAGTTTTAACGCGCTCGAGCTTAACTCGAGCCTATATATAATTGTTAGATTTTCGTTTCTTTCTCTCTCGATATTTTCAATAATAAGGCTCGAAAGTTTACGTACAAATATTTGAAAATCAATAAGATATTTTTTATATGTGTGATACAAATTTATAATCATCATGACAATTTTTTTTTATAAAATATGAATAATATCTTATCTAATTACACAAGTTCAAGCCGCTCATGGGCTTTTCGAGCCGAGCCAACGTTACCCCGACTTGACTCGTTAAGCTCTCGAGCCGAGCCCGAACTCGAGTTGCTCCCGAACTGTCTCGTCTCGTAAACAACCCTGGTTTCAACCATTAAACTATGCATTCACAAGCCCCCTAAATTTTGTGTCATGAATAATGAAAAAGCATGAAAAAGATTGCCTCCCTTGATTGTTGATCTTTCCCTGCTATGAATAATATGGTCCTTTATTGAAGGATATTTTATGTTATCTTTTTCTTGAGCACGTAAAGAATACCTGTCAGTGTGTCACCATCCTCACCAATTCAATTCAACCCATAATATACAGTCAGTTCTGCCTCTTAGCGCGTGTAGATTTCGGTCATCGATAACGCTAACAAGTTGAACATATCGACCTACCATAAGTCATAAGTCCTAATGTTATAATAAAAATCCCTTATTATCGCATAATTTTAAATCTCGTTAGATTCCATTTCTAAAATTTCACCTTCTCTTTAATGATTTTAACTCTCGTATTTATTTAAGGCTGAAAAATTAGATAAGGAGTACAAAATATTCGGAAAAGAATGTCTCAAAATATTAAGAAGCGAATCAAATGTACAATGAACAAATGCATTAAAACAAAAATTACAAAAATATGATTAAAAAAAATGATCTATACAAAAAAAATATAGTCCGTAGAGTCCGTACCAATATAAAACAAAATCGTCAAACTGAGAAAATTAGTAATACTAATATTATTAGAATAAACTTATGTAGTCATGTACTACATGTAAACGATGATATAACTATAAAGTATAGGGTAAACATATAAACGGTAAACAAATAAGCGATATGATTATAAAAGGAAAAAGAAAGAAAGTCAATGTTTTTGGGTGGTTTTGGTACATTTGTCCTTAATCCAAGTAAAACCCAAAGAAGTACCATGCTTGACCTTCTTAAACCCATTAGAAGCAACTTCTTTGGTCTTTGTTAACCCTTCTTCCACCTTCTTCTTTGCGCCGCCGCCGTCGTTTTTCTTGTTCTTGCTGTCATTATGGTGGTTGTTGTTTTTACCATATGAGGATTCCGGGTCCCATTGGTCTGCCCATGAGCTCCCGTAGTTGTTTGCCATTTTTATTTTGATGGGTTAGTTCCGGAGATTCAAGTTCGACCGACCTTATTTGAACAGGATTTGTTATATAGGTTGGTATTCCCGTATCGTTGCGATCGACAAAGAAGAGGATGACAAATGATGATGATGATGATGAAAAAATTGAATGGGTTATTGTTATGAGGAGTTGATTGATTATTCCTTAGGATTGTTTGATGCATAAAATTTGGTATATATATAAGTAGGGAGGATTAGGTATTAAGGAAAAGTCTACCGCGTTGAATCTACTTGGGTTTGGACACTTTATTATTAAATATTTTATTATTCCATACTTTAATTTGTTATTATACTATTGGGGAAGGTTATTCCATGCTTTTATTTGGTTCAACTATTATAAAGTTTTCTTAGCACGAGCCAACGCGTACAATACAACATATATCTTCCATACTCCTTCCTACGTCGAATAATGCCCTTTTTTCTCTGTCCTTTCTTTAACTTATTTTAATGAATACTTCTATTATTACTTATTTTTTCAGCTACTTGGGAACAAAAATTCTGTTGTTACCTTTAAGTCCGTAACCACTAACTCAGATTTGTATTTGTATTAGATGATCGACCATCTTAAGTATAATAGACTCAAACCACGTATAACATACTATCAAGTTGGCAAATCTCGACTCATGAAGACGTAATCTAAGGTCTTTAGCACCTTAACCCATAAGCACTTAGATCAACTGGTAAGAGATTCTTCTAACTTAACCAGAAGTCTCGTGTTCGAGCCATGGAAACGCAACAATGTTAAAACTCATGAGGGAGAGCATTACTGCACCAGTAATCCTACCCGGCTCAAATCCAGATAATTTATACCAAAAAAACCTAAATCCCTTAAACTAGTCATTATGTATTAGCTACATGATTAACTCAAAAACATTTGATAAAATGGTTTATGTTGCTGACTTTGAAGTGTTACGTTGAAATCATTCATTTTTGAAAGAAGGTTCTATTAATTAGATGTAGTAGTAATTTGACAATCAAGCTGCCATATATGGACCGACACTTCCCTCCGCCGTCAAGGCTCCAACGTTCCATTCTTCTAGGCCTATAAAGATAAAGAAGTAGGCCCCATTCATTCAATTTTATTTGCTTTATTGTGTTGTGGGTCAAATGTTTCCAGATTGTGTGACTTTCTCAATAGTGTCATCACTGACGATGCTATATTGCTATCAACTACTTGTTCCACCAAAAACTCCTTGTACGGAGGAGGATCGTCCTCTTTACGTCTAAATTCAATCCATTAAATGTAATATTATTAAGACTTAGTATAATGAGTACGATTTTTCCCGAGTAATTTAGATCCTCTCTATTTCTTTTTTCCTCCATTTCCTTCCATTTCCTTGTAAGAGTTCGGATTATATTTTAGAACAATCTAACGGTGTAATTGATTGATGAGATAAATGAAGAACAATAATATAATATTGGATTGTCAGAGACAATGGACAAGAAATGAAGAGAAGGAAATGGAGAGGATCCTTGTTCCTCCTCAAGGACACAAGAATTTTTCCTTATTCTACTAATAGAAACACTAATTATCTGACATTTACGACCAATGTATGTTTAAAAATACTTCTCTAGTTCTATTTAATCAGTAGGTCTCGTGAGAGACCGTCTCTCACTAATTTAGTGAGAGACATAATAGGGAAACAAAAAATTCAGTGGGTCCTTCACCCCATTATGTGAGAGGTCTCTCAATAACGCTATTGAGAGACCGTATCTCTGAAGTTTTTGTGTTATTTAATAGTACACGTATTTTAAATAATGTTAGTGAAATTTTAGAAAATGTATACAATTAAATGGAACAGAGAAAATATACTATTACTTTACGATTTACGAAAACAAAACCCAACATATAGTGAAGTAAAGAGTAAAATAAATTGGCGTATCATATTTCGCAAGTAAATTTCGCCCTCTACATGTAATTAATAGGAGTAGTATGTCAAGATCATGTTCCATCTTGAATTCAGACATTAAGCTTGCAGACAAGCCGTGTCCTCAGAGATAACATTACAGGTTTGATTAATTGCAATTTGCAAGTCACAAATTTGCGACAGAATTAAGATCGTAACACAATAGTGCCGAATTTCAGTACAAGCTTAAGGATTAGAGTATGATAGAAATAAATAGTAGGCCATCAATCAGCAGCAGTCATAAAGGCATTTTCGCTGGTGTACCTGGCTCACGGGGATACTTTCTCGGAGTTGGATGGTCCTTGACACATATAATAGCAGTTCTTTGTCCATATGGGCTGTGCGATTCCACTACAACAACACAGGAATGTGTCATTCTTGCAGATAGAGCAGATTAAAGATTTTAACACGTTTTTGCATAGACAAAGTGTACAAATTTCATTGCACGGAAGTGTTAATATAGCTAATGCTGGTTTATTTGTTCTTTTATTTGTTATCGTTACTCAACTACTACTCGTTGTTTATAGAGCTTTTGATCATATAAAAATGCAGAACCATTTCACAACATCATGTATTTGAAAACCATACCTAACTGCTGATCCACTATGGATGCACCCAGCAATTTTATTGCTCTTTCTGCATTTTTAATTTCATCCTGATCAAGCATAGTAAAGACAGAAAATGAGTCCATAAATGAGAGACGACACGGAAACATAAGCATCTGAAAAACACACTACAAAAATCAGTGCGGTATTTTCTCTGAAACAACAAGACCCGCAGGTTACAAGAGATGCCAATTTCTGAATGGAACAAGCAAAGTCAGTACCTGAGGATCGTGACCTTTGGCAGCAACAAAAAGACCACCAACACGAACTAAGGGAAGACAATATTCAGCTGACAAAAATAAACCATGAGAAATGATACGAGGTAATACAAAATGCAGTTGAATAACCTGAAGGAGTTAGGACTTAGGATTTCACCTAGAACCCTCATTTCTGCGACAGCCCTAGCAATTGCAACGTCAAAAGACTCTCTAAACTCTGGTTTCTGTCCAGCAATCTGTCCTATAGCCAAAGACACATAGTATGTGCGAACTTCAGGCAGAAATAGGTATATGATAGATACTTTGAAGCATATGAGGATAAAAAGCACACCAAGGAAATTCAGGAAGTAATACCTCAGCCCTGTCACGGACAACTTGAGCATTTGACACACCAGCAGCACTTATCGCGTGCTCCAAGAACAAGCAACGCTTGTTCAAGGACTCTAGAAGAGTGAAATTCCAACCTGCACATAATTTACCACATATAGCAATGTCACAATACAAATTCACATACCAAAACCGAATGGAAAATAGATATCGCTTAACACAACCGACTAATCTTCAGATCCATTTTACACAATACAGTACTACTGTTCCCTTAGATCAACCTTAAAACCCACTATGAGCTAAACTCCACACCCCTCGACTATGTACTTCATAATCGCAAGTCCTCCATAGTTCCCCTGGATAGTCTTTTGGCAATGGATTTTAACTCAATAAATATGTAACGTAACGTCAACCAACCAGAAAGAAAAGCAAACTCACAATATTGAATTCAACATCATTAGATAATAAATCGTGTCGCTATTTTAACTTCAAAATTGCCAAAAGAAAACCTCAAATTATTTGAAGAGCGTACATCCTGACAGATTAGTAGTTAAGTTATACTTCTTATTTGATCTTCGATTACCAAGGTAACCACATGCGAAATGACGTAGATGGATTTCAAGCACTCATATAAGGTAGTGAAGTATCAAATCCAAATGACATCATTAGCTGAGCTAACTAACAACCCGCAATTAGAAACTTCTTTCTATGTCCACAAATTTCGTTAAAACTTCATACTTGGGCAAGCAATGGCTAAAATCAATCCAGGAAGTCCAGCACCACTTCCAACATCAACAAGATTAAGACTTCCACGCGAACAACCACAATGTGCTTCGTAAAACTCATTTATGGACGGTAGAATCGCAAGTGAATCCTCAATGTGCCTCTCCATCACTTCACTCCTCTCCGTAACTGCAGTTAAATTCATCTTCTACAATGTACACGCAAAATTCCACAAAACTTCTGTAAGCATATTACGAGCATAAATACTTGTCTAAGATCGCTTTACACATAAATTCTCGTAAAATCACTAATTATCTAGCTAACTAACCCTATAAGAGATAGTTATAAACAAGTTTTCATAGACTTATTCGATTAAACAATAGCTCATTTTACAGCAATCATTGTATATAGGATAAAGTTTTTTTGGGGGGCAAAATTTACAATTTTTGGTCTAATACGAGGTGTCAAGTATCAAATGTGTTTTTTTTTTTCTCAAAATTGTAAATTTTTATGGTCTAAAATAAAGTGTCGTGTCGGGTAGGAGCGCCAGACATGCAACACGCAACCAAAGTGGAGGGTCGGAGTAACATACAGTAAAAACAGCGTAATTTATGCAAAATTTTCAACTTTTGGTCTAAAATAAAGTTTCAAAATGTCAACATACGTAAAAACACGTTAACATGACGAATTATAAATTGTATTATCAAGCTAAAGAGAGAAAAAAAATACCTGATTCCATTGAAGAAGAGAATCAACATAGATAGAAATTTGGTCTTTTTGTTGAGAATCTAGGGTTTCAAAGTGCGAAGATTTTAGGGATGTGGTAGAAATTAGGGTTTTGCGATTGAAATTAAAGGGTGTGAGTTTATTGCGCGGAAGGTGTTTGATGAAAGTCCTGAAAGAAAATGAGGAGAGAATGGATTTTGTGTGTAAACACAACATTATTTCCCGCCTTGGCTTCTGCTGAAGTGGATGGAAATTATTAACGGTTTGTCAATTTTGGCCGTTAGATGTTATGGATATTATTTTAAGAAAAAATAAAATGAGACGGTTATATGCATATCTCACTTTCGCAATTTCTATTTTAAAAACATATATGTCGTTGAAATAAAAGATTTCAGAATATTGGCTATTCTTACCCTTTCTCGAAAATTTGAAAATATTTTATTGTCAAGTTAATGAGATCATTTGATACTGGTCGAGAGTTCGTATTATTAAGTATTGTTAGTTATTTGTTATAACACCATCCATTTCTCTAATATTTAGGTTTACTAGTTTAGAATCAGTGCAAAATTGCACGGGTATGTATAAATGGAGTACATATTTTAATGTGTAGACAATATTTAATAAATTTTTAAAAAAATGTCTCATATTACAAAATGTTGAAACTATGAGAATGTCTCGGGATTTCTAAGTCCGTCTCAATATTTGTTAAGATATATTTAATAAAACGTACGGAATTATTTTACGTGTCTTTCTCTTATTAATAAGTATCGTGTCCAAACAAAATAGCCCAAACAAAATCAGATTAATTTACATCTAAAGAGATAACTATCTCTCTCTCTCTCTCTCTCTCTCTCTCTCTCTCTCTCTCTCTTTCTCCTAAAATCTCAGTGCCTTTTCTCTTTATTTAACCTCTACATCTCCTACTCGATATTGAGATGAATGTGTTGAAGCATCTCTCGATCACTAAGCTCCTGAATTTCGCACTTTGGAAAGCATTGTTTGTGGGTCGAAAATCAGATTACTTTTGTCGGACAGGAATTATCGCAAGGGAAGAAGAAGCGGTTACCCACATCGGCATTTGAAAGAAGGTATGTTAAGAACATATTGACTTTATTGTCTTTTGTGGGATATTTATTTTCATTGATATATGTACGATTTATCAATCATGTAAATATGTGTTTAGATCGTATCGATTGCTAAGGAGATTTGATGCATGCGTTGTTTTCCTATATTTGCACATCATTTTTTAGACGGACTCCGATTATCTTGCTTTTCTAGTCAAGTGGATGTAAAAATCTAGGTGGGTGTACGTAGATTGTGAGAAGGGCCCTGAAGCTCGTGTCATACATGCTAAATCAACAGGGTTTAAATTGTATGGATTTTTTGCAGCGTCGATTAGTTTTCTGGGTTTTACGTAATAATTTGAAATTACTTTGATTTGGGTTGATTAGAGAAAAGTAAACCCCTTTGCATCTGATCAAAACCTAAGAATGCTAAGTCAAGTGTTTCTTTAAGATTAGATTTTGACTTTCTTGCATTTTTAGTTTTGCATTACGTGAAAGTATTCTCCTTGATCCTGAAGCTTGCAGGAGCTTGCAGATTTTATTTACATTGGAGGATGGACTGGTGATTGAAACTGTTATTATTCCATGTGTTCAGGGAAGAAATACCGTCTGTGTTTCCAGTCAAGTAGGTTGTGCCATGAATTGTCAGTTTTGCTTAGGGGTGTCATTGGGGCGGGGCGGTGGTGGATATAGGCCCCCCGTACCCGTACCCACCAAGCAATTCTCATACCTGTAGCCGCCCCACCACCATGGCGGGTACAAGTTTCCATACCCGTATTTGCTCCACCAAGTGAACATCTAGACCCGTACTCGCCCCGTTAACCCACCATCCACCTATGTTATAATTTTTGTCGATACTTTTTTAAATAAAACGTAGTTTAATCACTATGAATTTCCGTAACTTTTCATATTTATAATCCTAATTTAACATTTTCAATAAAATTAATAAAGAACATTATAGAAAATCATAATAATATATATATTTATTTTAATAAGTGGCGGGTAGGCGGATATTTGGTGGGTATGACGTAAAACCCATCCCCTCCCCAACACCCATGGTGGGTGGAATTTTTGTACCCATATCCGCCCCATCACCCGCGAAAGCTGTACCAATACCCTCTCCAACTGAAGCGAGTGCGGGGCGGTACCCGCTTATACCCGTCTCGCTGACATCCCTAGTTTACTTTTGCTACATCGGCAGGCAAACGAATACAATAGGCTTTGTTATAGTCGAGTGTTTCTTTAAGATTAGATTTTGCCATTGATTATTGTCTCAAATCACTTTTCCTGATCTTCATTGCAGAATGGGACTAAAAAGAAACTTAACTTGAGCTGAAATAGCTTAGTAGAACAAGTCGTATTTGCTCGATAATTGTTCACGAATGAAGTCGAATCAATAACAAACGTTGTGGTAAGTGGTTGATTTGAAATGAAGATGGAATAGTAGGTTAATTTTAATTGCCCATTTCATGAAATTATACTTACATTAGTGTGGTTTGAGTCTGAGAGTATGGTAATGGAAGATCATAGGCTTTGGATTCATTGTCGTTATCCCTGTATACTTGCTTGTGTAACTTTGGTTAAGACTTGTTATTTTTTGGTTTTGAAATATAATGCATTGAAGTGATAAGTACTTATTTTATATATTTTTACCCCTCATTTTAGCACAAATTTTCATGTCRTTTAGCACTTATCATAGTGTTTTTGAGCTAATATTGTATTTCTAGTTGTATTTGCTTGTCTTAACATGTTTTGTAGGTAATTAAGCTTTTAGGAGCTAAATTCTACTAAATATGCAAGAGTAGAATACAAGGCTAAGTACAAGAGCAAGATTGGACCAAGAAGRAAGATTTGCATAGGTTTTTGCATGRAGATTTAGTGGATTAATGTGGAAATACAAAATGAAGTCAATGCAAAGTCAAGCCCAAGAATCAAAGTCCAAAATGAATGAGGAGCTTARGATTCCAAATGATCAAAAAAGTTAGGGTAAAATACAATTAACCGGGTGATTAATCATGCATTAATCCGCAACATAGGATTCCATGGGAGTTAATGCATGAATTTAAGGTGTCCGGGCTAGAAACCCACGTCCCCGATCGGGGACGCAGCTCCTTAAGTGCATACGTTTCACTCCTCTCTCCCTATAAATACTAGGCCTTGTACGATTATTTGACACACTTCCTACACACATTTTCTCATATTATTCTCTCTAAATAGTAGTAGATAGCTTAGTTTAGTTTAGATTAGTTTAGATTAG
>VHZZ01001449.1:64716-79179 GCA_009801015.1 Silene noctiflora | reverse complement strand
GTGACCTTCTGCATGGGAGGATGAAAATGGATCAAGATAAACAAGGTGTAATTAAGAGTAAAAATGAGTGGTGACCTAATTAGGATGACCCTTGCTTGGGGATGATCTAAGAACAGTAAAAAAAGAGGAGTAAATAAGAAGACACAAAACTAAAAGAAAACTAAAAGAAAGGGTGATAGGGTAAAAGGCGTTTAAGATATAAGTAAATGTAAAGGTTCTAATGTTCTATACGAGAAAAATGAGTCTAAGACTAAGAGATGAGATTAATATAGGACAAAACATAATATTAGAATCAGAGGGAGAATTGCATATAATAAAGGTTTGTATTTTTTATGATTGTTCGTGGTTCAAATGATTATAATGGTACCATGTTTAATTGTTTACAGTACTTGGAGTATCTAAATCATATCAACTAATATCGTAATATAATATAATTTATTTCTAATATTGATATTATTTCAATTACGGTATATTATAATATACCATATTATCTTCTATCACATAAGCCGAGGTAATTTGAGAAGGTGAGACATGAGTTGGATTAATCACATTAAATAACCCTAAATTAAATAGATATGGATATGGTTTCACCCTTTCCATAACACATCCATGGCCGTCCCTTGCTCCTACTTTAATAGTGGTCTCGCACTCTCGTCCTTAGGTTGTTGCAAATTAACTCTTCTATAATAAATGAGTAACATTTCAACTATAAAAAATCAAATTCCTAATTAACATATTAGCCGAGATTTACTATAGGTATTTTTTTTTCTTTTATCAATTTTACACTTATCTGAGGTCTTGCTCTTCATAGGCATGACGAAACTGACCGATTCGATTGGCCCAACCCGAGTAACCCAACTCGAACCCGTATCTGACCTGAAATCCGAATTGATCCGACCTTATTCAACCCGGTCCAAATAGTTATTATTGCGTACTGAACGTTAACCTCAAAACCCCAAAGAACTTAGAACTTAATAACACCACTCCGAAAACAGTCTGACCTGACTGACCCGAATCCTTGCAAACCCAAATCTAACCCACTTGATCCATTTGTCAAATCTATTATTCCGTACTCCGTATATTATAATTTCTAAATACCTTATAGTTTAACAAAAATTCTTATTCAAAATAACATACAGGTTAAAATAGTAAGTTTTGTTTAAGACGGTCACAAGTTCGTGACTTCTCATAAGTCCCCTTTCGCTTGCTCTCCAACATGCAGTTTGTGAAATGTTATAAACTTGTGACGAAAAATATCGGTGACAAATACATATTCATGGGGTTGAAAACTTGAAATAGGCGAAATAAATATCAATTGAACATTTGAACCATTTTCAACTACCCCAAATTTATGAAGACAAATTGATCTATGAGAGTATGAGACATTATTTCACCCCAAATATTCTCCATCTTGGACTCATTCTCTTGTCTCCAACTCAAGCTCAAACTCCCCCCCCCCCCCCCCCCCCCCCCCCCCCCCCCCCCCCTAATAAAATGAATCACACCATTTTAATTTAGCCCCAACAACATCTGTTACCTAAAACAATGGGAATTAATAAAAAATTCCTCAAATTTAAAACCTCACTTTTCCGAACCTCATCCGCGCCGCCATCCGAACCTCCACCTCATCAAACACCACCCCAACCTCCTTCAGAATACATATGCCCTCTTTGCCAAACTCTGATCACCGAACCTGTCGTCATAGCTTCGGGTCACACCTTCGACCGCACGTGCGCACAGCTATGTCGAGACTCCAATTTCACCCCGAACCTACCTGACGGCACGTGCCCTGACTTCTCCGCCGTTATTCCTAATCTCGCTCTCAAAACCGCTATCCCCAAATGGTGCGCCCAAAACGGCATCGTTTTCCCTATAACGAAGAGTTTTGCGGATGTTACGGAGAAGGTGAGAATGTCCAACGGCTCGCCCGCTATCTCCGATTTGACTCGGAAAGTGAACCGGTTCGACTCGATGAGTTCGGACGAGTCGGTTATTGTTGCGGCGAGTCCACTCAGTATGATACCGTTCGTGACTCGGCCGGAATCCTGGAATTCTTCGTCATCGGAATTACGATTTTCCGACGACGTGTTAAATCCTAACGCTATCGTTTTCGACAACGATTGCGATGAAGCGTATATCGCGAAATTCAATAGTCATGATCCGTACGAACAAGAGCAGAGCGCGATTACTCTTCGAAAAAACACGAGAAATGACGAAATTGCGAGAGTAAAGTTATGTACGACGCCATTGTTACGCGCGATGCGACAATTGTTGATTTCGAGCTACGAGAAAGTTCAAGTGAACGCCATTGCTGCGTTAGTAAACTTATCACTGGAAAATCAAAATAAAATCAAGATCGTACGGTCAGGAATTGTTCCGACGATCATTGATTTATTGAAAGGAAGATTATCGGAAACGCAACATCACGCCGTTGGTGTAATCTTCTCGCTTTCTCTAGAAGAGAAGAATCGAACGGCAATCGGAGTTTTAGGAGCTTTACCGCCATTGTTGCACTGCTTAATCCGGTCCGACTCGCAGCGAACTCGGAGTGACTCAGCGTTAGCATTGTACAACCTCGCATTCGATTACAACAACCGAGTCAAACTCGTGAAACTCGGTGCGGTTCCGGCGTTGCTCGCGGTGATGCGCGCGTCGGATGATGTGATGGCAGGGAGAGTTTTGCTTGTGTTGTGTATGATTGCGACGAGTGTGGCGGGGAAGACGGCGATGATTGACGCCAATGCGGTGGAGGAATTGGTGGCGGTGTTGAGGCGAGGGGAGTTGTGTTCGGAGTCAACAAAGGAGAATTGTGTGGCGGCGTTGTATGCGTTGAGTTGTGGGAGTATGAGGTTTAGGGTGGTGGCGAGGGAGGCGAATGCGGTTGAGGTGTTGAGGTTGGTGGAGGAGACGGGGAGCAAGCGGGCGAAGGAGAAGGCGAGGAGGATATTGGTTGTGTTGAAGGGAAGGCGGGCGAGTTCGGTTGAGGAGAACGACGAGGTTGATTGGGTGGCAATTCTTGACTCGGTCGGGGCTTAGTGCCACTTGAGGACGGGTTGGGTTTAGCTGATGGTGGAGACTCAGTCGATTGTTCAATGGTTTAATCTATTCATATTGCATAAATGTAAATTATTTCGGGAGTTAATGTGATATTTAATTCATTATTGAAAAAAAAAATTGTGTAAAATGGGTTAAGTGAAATTTGTAAATAATTTAAAGATAAATGGTACTGAAATAAAGTATCATCTATAGTGTTCAATAATGTAATTTGGGAAGAAAATTTTGTGTGGACTTTGATTTATTTTTAGGAGTATTTTAATAAAATGTAAAGAGTTTGGGAGGAATAATTCAATGATCACTAATTCTCACAAATGTTGTGACTTGAGACAAAGTTGCAAGTGGGAGAGGCAAGTAGGGAAAGGCTTGTGAGACGTCATAAGTAATATGGACTGTTCAATGATATTCTCTCTGTATTAGTGAATATATATAATCATAATCATAATAATAAATGATAATGAGTTGACCAGATTGATTGAGAGTAAGTGAACATGTGAAGGTTGTTGAATAAGTGTTGTGAGTAAAGAGTTGAGGGCTGCTGACAATCTGACATGGTGCGTAACTAGAAGCAGGATAATTATTGAAAGTTGACGACATTGATTGTCATTTGTCACTGTGTACTTTGCTTGTTCTTGCTTATTCTCATTGTTGCAAGAATCCAAGTGCATAGCCTCCAATGTATTGGCCTACCTTCATAAGTATGGTAAAAGCAACCTATGATCTTTATCGATTTGTGAGACGGGGAGATTACATAGATATTCGTGTCAATGAAATTAGTAGAAAGATCATGTTAGAAAAACGGGAAAACGTAGGTGAATGTTCAGCTTAGCGTAATATGGCTGAAAATCGATTATAAGCTTTTTGTTACAGTCTTGTAATATCAAGTATTATATTTGGAATTAATTAATACTCATCTTTCATTTCATTTTAGTACGTTTGTTTAATATAAATGAGAGTATCAATCCAATAAATGAAAATGAAAATGAATAAGAAAGTACGTAATTATTAAAACAGGACAAAAACTAACGGACGGGGAGTAAATGACAAGAAATAATGCTTAATCTAGGGTCACTTTCTAAGCAATTACATCCATGAACAGATTATGAACTTAGAATCTAGTACTTTGCATAATTTGTTGACAATTCTAGTCCTCTTAAATCACATTTTATATGTACAAAACTTCTCTGATTTGTTACCAAGTCATTATCACCTTTTTAGTACAACAATATTTAATAGAGACCTAAGTTTTGAAATTAATAATTGTCTTTTTCGTCTTTAAATGCTTGCTAAAGCAAGAGCAATATTCAATCAGACCTTATTAGCATACCGCACTTTATAGAATATAGATTATAGACAGATTTAACTAATCATCTTAACTCTTAAGCTTGTTTATGTGCCTAATAACTTGGTTTTACCACTCACTTTCATATTGCCTTTTCTTCTACGGCTCATATACCTTAAAAGACAAGGGTGTCATCTATTAAGTGATGGGAGCAAGATTGAAAATCGTAAAAGATTAAAGTATAAATAAAAAAATAAAGTAAACAAAGAACTAAAAGTAGATTGGAAAAAAAAAACTTCTACTAAAAATTTCAAATTCTTCTACTATTCATGACTAACTCTTCTTCACTCCGACACTATATCTAACACAATATTCACATAATACTTCTTAAAAAAGAAACGAGCAAGAACTTATGATGGGAGACGAAATAGAACTAATAATTTTGTTTTCATGGAAAGGGTTACTTAGCTTAGTTGCCTATTTGACCATTTGCACTTAATTAGGTATGCGCGAAACTGGTAATTAACCCCTTAACTTTGTTCAATTGTGAAATTAGGCCCCATAAGTTTCATTTGGAGCAATTAAGCCCCTTAAGTTTCACCAAAAGTGAAATTAACCCCATTTTTTAAATTTTCACTAAATCTTTAAATGAAAATATTTTATATTAGTATTAAACAATTTACTAAATACTAAAAATTATTAATTGCAACTTTATGAATTTCTACATAGTTTATATATCATTAAAAAACACTTTTACATACATATTTAATAAGTTGTTTATAATTTATATAGTATTCATACATATATAATAAATTGTTTATATACTATAAAAAAAAAAAAAAAAAACAATTCTCGATATTTAATATAAATATAAAAGTTCTAAAATTATAAAACAAAATATATTTTATTTGATTAATTGTATTAAAAGTGACTTTAATATTAGAATTTGGTGAAAATTAAAAAAATGGAGTTGAAATTCACTTATGCAGGCTAATTTGACAATTGAAGAAAATGAAGGGGTTGAATTATGAGTTTGGCGGTTAACCATGGAGGTTAGACTTTTGGCTTTAACCAACGGGGTAGCTCCCTAATGATTTTTCTTCTTAATAAATATTGTTGTCATTGTCTATATACCAGCTGAATGAGGTGATGCTATTGGAAGAATGGAAGGTTTTGAATGTTCAACGTCCTATTTTTGACTAATAACAACAATTAACAATTGTTCTTTTCAAATACGGTTCTGAATTTATAGTTGATCAAAGAATAATATCCAACTATGGGTCGTGTTATTTTTTGTCTGACCCGAGTACCCGACTTGTGTATCGTGCATTCGTGCGTGCACGGTGCATGACAAACAAGGCACTCAATAAGCATTTCATTTTTGTAGAATGATTATATCAGAGGTTATATATACCATACCGTGATTAGTTAACTTTTTTTCACTTAGGCTAATCACCTATTTATTCCATTTAACCAACTAAAGCTAATATCACATATTTACATCTCATAGAAATTATAATGAATCTACTTTTCCCTAATGCTAACGCCTTTCCGTTGCGTACAAAATCCATCAAGGTTTGCACCTAAATTGATCGTGTTTTTTATATAAGGGATGTTTTAAAGCATTTCCACTACCCCCAATTGTTTTATTTTACATCTTTCTGGGCTTTTCCTAACCCTAAAGATTGCCTGTTTTTGTGGATAAACGTCCATGTCAAATACCACGTCGTTTTATGACCCTTAAATAATTCCTTTAATTCCATCAATGCGTACGCTTTATCAAGGTTGCTTCTGGTTAACGTTTTATCTCTTTCACAACTTTTTTCCATACTTTCCTTTTGGACGACAATTTTGAAAGAAATTTGCGGCTTTACAATTTCAAACTACTCCTAATGTTTCCATCACTGAATACAAATCTTCGGTTTCGGACATCTCATGTTCAAGACATTAGAAATTTAGAATGTACTTGTGTTAAAACTTGCCAACCAGATCTATACGGTCTTGGTGACTCTTCCTTGGCTCAAATCATAAATACACCGAATCGCACAAAGTCGACTTTTCACATAACCTTAATACAGAGTATTATGTATCCATCTTAGCTTACGACTATCTTACACAAAACTTGTTGACGAGTTAAAGCTTAAGGTAACAACACCGGCTAATTGAAATTTTCAATTTTGTTCCAATAGAGATCATGAATTTAACCAAAACACAAATCGAAGTCTATGGGAAGAGAACAGCTTGCGAGATGGTCTTTCACTAGTACCAGAACTTCAGGCCGCCACCCTCATATATGATGGTAATCATAATAATGGGTTAGTAACTCCTTCCCCAATAAGTCCACTTCTTAGCGGGTTTTCCCGAAGCAAAGCAAACGGTTCCTGAAAAGAAATCGGACAAATGAATTCATGATCAATTCATGTAACTAAGATTTCGCACAAAACGCAAGGATTTATGTAATCTTATGTTAGAAACCGTCTCATACGGAGCATAAGGTTCTCTGAATGTATAGATGGAAGAAACTTCGATTAACCAAAAGATGTTAAACTACCTCCATCCCATCATAATTGTTCCATTTCACTTTGGTTGTTATCCTTTGTTGACATTGTTTTATGAAACAACTATTTTCATAAATCGTTCTTTACAGTTGCGATTTTTGCTAATTGTGAGAAAACATTGGACAAAGTTTCATGATTTGGTCGTCAGTCATATAACAATGATACTAGTCAAAGTAGTTTCCTTGTTTTTTTTGTTAATAGGACTATAGGACTAATAGGAGTGTGTACCTTCCTCCATCTCTGGCTGGTCAAACGGGGTACATAGAGTCTTCGCTGCTCCCATTTCACCCTTAGTTCGTGCTTTTACATCTTTCTCAACTGCCTGAATATATGAATAATACTGATAATTAGCAATCAACCAAATCAAGTGCAGTTCATCATATCGAGCCAAGACTTCATCCCTGGAAAGACGACATAGATGCCTACTACCACGCATCAACAAAGGACCAAAGCATAAAAATAGCCATACGAGTTTCAGACGCCAAAATTTGGATATGACGGAAAAAGAGAAAGTACAGTTACTACAGTACCTCTTCATCACACCAGGGAGCTAAAATTAATTTCTTGTGAGCTAAGGCATCGGCAAATTCCTCCCAGGTCTTAATTACTTGGATGCATGCATCTCTCTTTTGTTTAGCCACCTCAAACAAATTTTGTTGAATTTGATCCAGCACTTCTTTCACCTGATCCACCAAATCAGCCATGGGTATATCCATCTTGGCAGCGTTGTCACGTCGGACAAGACGAACCTGTAAAACGGTTATTCTTGTAAAGACATGAAGGCGTTTAGATAGAGAATATGTACTTCATTCCTAGTTTCCAATAAGCAAGCTATCCAAGTAACAATTTGACACCACCATTCCTAGTTTCCAATAAGCAAGCTATCCAAGTAACAATTTGACACCACCATGCCATGCCCATAATCCTCTTCAAAGTGACGGTCTCTCGCGATAATAATCGTGATATTATCATGAGATGAACCGATACAAGAATTAAAATGACTTAGTTATCTTTGAGTTAGATGGTTAATAAACACTCTGTATATGAGTGGAGTTAAAGATAATGGGTTGGTCTCACATTATCTTAGCATGACGATCTTCCAAGTAATTTAGTTTAACACAAATTTCACCTAGAGAGTGATCCTCAAAAGGCAAATTGTAAAGCAGATATAATTGACATATGTATCAAGCACCACTGACAATTGGGAGATTGGCAACAAAAGAGATAAACCAAGATACGACATATGGAGTAATATATGTGGGAATGATATTATCGGCCACAGAAAAACGAAAAATACCTGACTCTTAGCCAAATCCTTTGGGCCAATTTCAATTCTCAAAGGCACACCTCTCATCTCCCACTGGGAGTACTTCCAACCTGGAGAATAATTGTCCCGGAGATCTGCCTCGGCTCGGAAACCAGCATCAATCAAAGTGTTGACAGTAGAAATACAAGCATCGAAGATTCCTTGCATGTCTGCATCTTTGAAAGGAACAGGCACCACAATGATTTGCAATTCGGCCACTTTCGGGGGCAATACCAATCCCTTGTCATCACCGTGTGTCATCACCATCACCCCTATCTGCATATTAATACATGAATATTAGGTTTCTACAAAACAAGTTTGTTGAGAGTCCTTGAGACTAATAATACAAATCATGTACGCATTTTAAATAAAGTACTGGCATGACAGATACATACACTGCAAAAGTCGAATACATGGAATTTCCAACAAATTAGAATGGAAGTAACATTAAGTATCGGATGATAGCTATATAGCACAATGGATTACCGTTCGAGTACTATATGCCCACGAGTTCTGCCAAACCATTGCCTTTTCTCCTTCCTCATTTTCGAAAGTAATCTCAAACATTTTAGCAAAATTTTGGCCCAAACAATGTGAGGTTGCACCTTGTATGCCACGTCCAGTGTTTGGAATGAAAGCCTGTGAAAGGGGAAAAAATCAACCTACGCAGGAATACAAAAAACACATCTCACAAATGTATTTTTATACAATCGGCATTAAAATTTCTCAAGAATTTTTTTTTCAACTAACAAACATGTATACCTCAACACTTGTAGTGTAATATCCACCAGCAAACTTCTCCAATTCACTTTTCTTTCCCTTGATCACAGGAACAGCCAAAAACTCCTCGTATATTTGCCGATAAAGTTCCAATATTTCAAGAACCTAGAACAGCAATCATACATAATGCTCGAAAATTTAAAGTGAATACTTCTACCACTTTTTGTACGATTAATACTTCTACTACTTATGAGAAGCCATTTAACAAGAATATTGCTAAGGGGGGATCAATCAATTAGAAAGAAGTGTTGTTGTCCACTACTGGTCCACCAAAATAACACATTTAAATGACTTAAAATAAATTTTCTGTCTTGCAATATATTTTCAAGGGCAAAGCTTATAGTCTTTAAGAAAAACTAATTGTTTCACACCGTTGATTTTCTTTAGAACAAGCTCTTAACGGGGAAAAGCATCAGGGGCTTTTAAGGAAATCCATGTCAATCCGTAAGGAGGATATCTTATCCTCACTCCTAGTAATTTATTTCGATTATAAAAAAAAATACATATATATATTTTAGCCCAAATTTATCCAATAGTGTTCATATATAACATCAAGTTTTATGAAAGAATGGTCTCGCATACAGTCAGTAAAATAATTTGGACGGAGAATTGAGGGAAAAATAATTGCTTCAATTGTTTTAAGGTGTTCTAAAAGTAACAAGATAAGGCTTTTATCAGCTTTTCTATGAGGGCTTGTGTCAGCTTTTCTATCAGGGCTTATATGAGCACATTTAAGCTCATGCAACAAGAGTTCTTTGCCTACCTCTCGAGTATACCAGTGAAAATTTTAATACAACAAAGCTTAGTTAGCTAGACAATACTTTACCTCAGCATCTGCTTCTGCCTGTGTTGCAAAAGCTGTATGACCCTCTTGCCAAAGAAATTCACGGCTCCTATAAACACAAAACAAGCTTCAGTTAGACAACGATTTATCAATCACTATGTGATCGGTCACTCACTCACACTAATCATGAGAACTCTGTCATTTTTAAACCTTGATTACATGAACAACAATAACAAGCTAAGTGGATAATATGCTTAAGCTAGTTATGATAGGAACAAGCATAATGAACTTGCAAGATTCTTAGCCAGGTATAATAGTGTAACGTTTTACAAAAATAGCTTTTGTTTAACAACCTAGGGAAACCGCAAAGAGATGAAAGCCTGTTAACCTTGCAACATTCATAGATGTGACAAGGTGGTGTCATTTCTTGTGCGATAGCAAATCGAGGAAAGTAAATAAATAGCCCATGTCTTGATACTTTTGCCCATGGTCCACTCTTCCTTTATCTATTACACTTCATAGTTTTGCAAACTTGCGATCACCCTATCGAAAATCATCCCTTTATAAAGGCACACTATTCGATGTAAGATTAATGTTATGTACTTCTAGTGATTATCTCAAGCAATAACATCATAGCAGAAATAAAGAGAAGTACAACAAAAATACGATTCCTGGTTTGTAATCCATAAGTTTTGCAGCTACCTGATGAATGGAGTAGGATTGCTGAACTCCCAGCGGACAACATTACACCATTGGTTAAGTCTCAAGGGCAGATCACGGTGTCCCCTAATCCACTTGGAGAAGTATGGGTACATGACAGTCTCACTGGTGGGTCGTATGGCAATTGGAACTTCTAGATCAGATTTTCCACTCTTTGTAACCCATGCAACCTGATGCACAAGATTGAAATAAACATGTATGTGTTCATAAATCACAGGCTGGTGACACTGCATAAAGTCATTAGTTGCCTCAGTCCAACCTTCCCAGAGACATCTCTGCTCTTATTATCGGATAACATTTATTTTTAGTGATCCGTTATCAATTGCATCAATAACCAATACGACTTCCGTCAAAGTCAAATGTGAACAATCAACTTGGAATGGACGTAGTACAAACATACATAGGCAGGAAGACATAAGCAAAGAGTCTGATTAACAGCCTTTGTGCATGATTTAAGGCTGAAACTTAGGTTCAGAATTCAGAAGAGAATCATTTAAGCAACCTCTAAGGCTCTAACGAACTCCAAATATAGAAACAAAATCTCAAATTTACCAAGTACAGTTCAAAAGACACGACTCCTAGAATGCAAGACATGGTGGAAAATGTGCATAGTATTTCACAGATGACCCAATTGGCTAATCCAGAAAGAAACAATTCGTTAATGAAGAACTGTTCAGAAGAGAGTATTTTTTCACAAAGTAGAGTTACATAATAATTACCTCAGGGGCAAACCCCTCGATGTGATCTTTTTCCTTCTCCAATACTCCAGGGGATACAAATAGTGGGAAATAGCAATTCTTTATCTTCATTTTCTTGATTTTGTCATCAAAAAAATCCTGCAAGTTCAAAGTAGAATATAAATTAACTAAGCACAGTCACGGGTGCTTCACACACTAAGAACAGTAAATCTAGATTTTATGAGGGGAAAAAACAAAGAAAGGGGGACGAAATCTATTTAAGACTTCATCAAAGATAACTCGGCTGATTAAGTCACATTCTACAAACTTCTAGCTATATGATTTCCGATTTGACCATTGCCAAAACGAAACTGAAGAAATGCATAATAAATCGGCTATAATGAAGAAAAATAGTACTGGTCTAACGGACAATAGAGTCTAGTAGAAAGTCATACTGATTTCTGCAATTATTACAGTATATTTTTGGGTGAGGGAACTGAAATTATCTGACGTCATGTACAAACACTCAACAAATTGCACGGATCACGAGCAGGCTTTCATGTTCTCTATATAAACACAGGGAATCAAAGCTTACGCATAATTCTCCAAATTAACATCAGATTAATGAACCTAACCTCTGCAAATGGCCAAATGCAACCCTTATCTTCTCATACAGAAATAAACACTAGATACAACTGCATAATTCATGCAGCTATGATTGAAAGAAGAAAACAATCAACTTACTTTCAAAATATCCCAAATAGCCATTGTGGTTGGCCTCAAAATGTAGCATCCAGAAATGTCATAATACTCGATCATCTCACCATTCACAACAACCTACATTCCAATTAATACTCCAAACAGTTTAGAACCCTAAATTAGATCAAAGAAAAAGAACCCAACATAAGTAAACTCCATATTATCAGTGGGAGAACCAGGATGCGTAGTTAGGGGTCGAAAGACTTCAGGGGCACACATTAGTAATGCAATAAGGTAAACTCGATAAAAAATCAAAATGTTAACTACATATTTTAGTGGGCGACTGCCCCTTTCTAGCCCCTAGTTCCGCCACTGCTGCACTAGATTTATATTACCTCAGAGTACCATTCTCCAAAGTTCTCATCTTTCTTGAAAGATAAGCCTAACCCAGTTTCCTTCTTCACCTCCTTCTTCTTCCCACCTAATAATTACATCAAAACGATTGAATCATTACAATGTGTAATCCATAATACACATTCTAATAATTAAACGAATAAAAAATTAATCTTTTTCAATTGACAATCCATAGTACCAAGAACATCTAATACTTACATGAATAAAGATTAAATCTTTTCAATGGGTAATTCACAGCACAAATACAAATACTTGTCTAAGGCGGTCTTACACGAGTTTGTTTATTGTAAAACGGGTTTTCATAATACCTGCATTTACCCACTAATAGGGTTGTATTTGAGTCCGTTTCATTATATTAGCATGAAACCGCCTTAAGCAAGACTAACTGAATCCCCCAATACCAACAAAATCTAGTAATTGAAAAAGACTAACATAATTAAGTTTGAATTTTTTAACGGGTAATCTACAATACCAACAAAATCTACTGTTAGAATGAGTAATTAAACAGACTTAAAGTAACATAAACTAACCAGACTTTGAAGTTGATTTGGCCTTGCCTTCACTGGTGTTTGCCATTACAGAGAACGGTGAAAATCAGAAGTAGATTCGAAGGTTTTTAATGGAATCTTGGGGTTTGAAGAGAGGTGCACAAGGGTTGCTTTGGTCAAACAAAGAATCCAGCAACTCTTAGCTTGAAAAATGTAGAGTAGGTTTCGGTAGAGTGGGCATCGGTCCAAAATCCGACCGGATCGAAGACCGAAAAAAATAAATTGGTCGACCGAACCGTCTAAACAATTCGGTCTTGAATTGGACCGAACCCGTAATTTTCGCTCCGATCCGGTCAGGTATTTGACCTAAATGGACCGAAATGTATGATTTTTTAAGTTTAAGTATACGATAATTCAAATTTAGTTTTATTAAGTTAAATAAACTAATTGATTATAGTATTTTTAGCATAAATAACCATCATATTAACTGTATAAAATTGTTTTGACGATAAAATACTTGATTACTTTATAAATTTATGAAAATTAGTCGCAAAACACTTATATTTCGGTCCATCCTCCGAACCGAAATTAACCGGTCTTGGAGCGAACCGGACCGAAAACCGAAACTTCAAAAAATGTGGACTGAGGATCGGACCTAAATGAATTCGGTCTGGGTTCGGTCCAGACCAAATGATCCAGTCCGGTCCATTTTTCCAGTCGGACATGGACTTGCTAAGCCCTAGGTTTCGGTTCAGAGGGTTATATGTTTATGTAGAGTATGTTTCGGTTCGGATCTAATCTTGTTACGCCCTAAAAATTAATTCGGCAACTCCCTGTAATTAGGAAACTAAATCCATTAAATATAATATTATTTCCTAATCTTATACTCCCTTCGTCAGGTCATTGTTTGCCTTTGATTTGGCACAAAGACCAAGGAAAGAGGAGGGTGTCAAATATTAGATGATGAGTGGACAAAATTTGGTGTGAAGGATTCAATTACCCACCAAACGCTTTTCCAGAATAGAAAGACAAACAAATGACCGGGACGGATGAAGTAGTATTACTTTTATTACTTTCTTCATCTTATAAGATATCGGGGGTGTTTGGTAAACGGTAGAGCGGTAAATTTTCGGCATATTCAAGGCTTTTAGCGTTTTTTACTTACCAATCTACTAATTTGAGTGCTTGGTATGTGATATATTGAAACAGTAGATTGGAGTTCAATCTACTTTTCTCAATATGCTACTCACCCCAGCATATTCACCTTAGTAGATTGTGAAAAATGATTCTGTCAATCATTTGCGCATGAAGACAACAATCTATTAACCTAAACCCGTTAATTACCAAACACTTCTATTGAATGTGCGAATTGAAATATACTACTCAAATTGTCAACCAAATCTGTCATTTATAATCTGTTTTACCAATCTACTTCTACTAATATTAATCTCTTGAGTACCAAACATCGCCCTCATATTCTCTCACACAATGCTACTCCTCTTGGCATAGTCCATGATTCTCAAAGTTCAAAATTTACCCTTCATTTTTTAATGTTCGGTTCAGACAATTTCGGTCCAAAAGAACGAGGTCTTAGACTCTTAGGCTTTGTTCTTTTGGACTGAAATTGTCTGAACTGAACTGAACTGAACTGAACTGAACTGAACTTATTGGAGCTGAACTGAACTGAACTGAACTTAATGG
>VHZZ01001449.1:44976-63806 GCA_009801015.1 Silene noctiflora | reverse complement strand
TGAACTGAACTGAACTGAACTTAATAGAGCTGAACTGAACTGAACTGAACTTATAAGAACTGAAATTAAGTTCAAAAGAACAGGGCCTTAGTCTTTCTTAATAAGACGAGATATCCGCCTTAAGATTAAAATGATACACCTATTTATATACATAGGACAAACATTTTATTATTTCATATACATTGGTATTTTTTTTTCATTTATAATATTTGACTTTTCTTAAATTTAAAACGGACAATGGCATTTTAAATAAGAATTTTGATATCTATAGAGAATAGGGACATTGAACTTTGTTTTGGTTTAATTGACTTTGGGAGACTCTGATTAGGTTATGTTTCTCGTATAATTAGATATTGTAAATTTGGCCCGATTCAAATGACCCGACCCAAATAATTTGATCAGTACCCGACTCGAATATTCTGACCAGTATCTGACCCGACAAACGAATTCAAAGCTCGAATTGACCCGTCTCGATACAACCCGATCTTAGTGTTTATTGTTGCCACTGATTATTATCAATAAATAATTTTAGTTGCCTAGAAAATAACCAGAACCTGAAATGACCGGTCTGACCCGAAGTCTACCAACCAAAAATTGATTCGACCTCACCTGACCCGACTTGAAGCCGACCTAATTAACCCATTTACCAAGTCTAGTTACAATGATGTTGGTTTGATACTTCAGTGGTTTTGATTTCGTAGAAACACTTATTCTCTTTTTTTTTTTTTTTTTTTTTTTTTTTTTTTTTTTTTGCGCCTTTTTTTTGTAGGGGAATATTTGGTTTAACCACACGTCCACAACTCCATAGTATAGTCTACACTACCGGTTGCTTTACTACATTTTTCCTTTTTCTTTTTATATTTTTTTTTTAAAAATCATTTATATATCTTTATAATTTTTGGAGACGATATGGTATTCTTCAACACAAGCAAATCGCAAAAGAATGGCAAGGAGTTCTTGGTGCCGGTCAACCAAGCCAATGATATAATAGATGATGGAATCAAACACGCCATCTTTCCTCCTATAACAGGTCCCTTTATTGTGTCATGTTCTCATGGATACCGATGATATATCCGAACTCTTGGTGGCAAGAAGCCGAAGGCTCCTCACTAGTGCTCCATTCATCACATCACGAAGACATCGAGACCATGTTGCCATGCCACCTTTTACAAAATTGTTACACTCTCAACTTTTCAAAATTATTATTTATATAAGACGGTCTTTACATAAATTAGTACTTTTTTAAGTGACAAAGAAAAGAGTCGACATGGCAATTTAGATAACTTTCATTGGTGGTTGACAATTGACATCGTATCATTTTTACATTAGTCTGGTGAGCTGGTGTAAGAAAAAGCAAGTTAAAATTTGAGAGACAAACATCTTCTCTTGCACAAATTTTATGTTAATGAGACAATCACAATCTACTCAATCTCCCAATTCTCTTTTGATAAATGCTGTCCTTCGATCTAATCTTGTATTCAATCCAACATTCATAAACCTTGTTTATCCCTCTTTCATCACAATTTCTTACAATTTCATAACCAAATTTTATTCTTTCTACCATCAATTTGAGCAAATTGGGTTACAATCAATTAATCATGTTATTATTTCTGCATTTGAGAACATGGGTTCTCATAATTTTCATGTTTTCAGCTGCCCTTTTCAGGATTTCTTCTTCTGAGACTGATTTCTTTGTTGCTAACAAAAAGTTGCTCATGAAAGAGAAAGTTCGACATATGTGAGTTTTCTTCAAAGTTTCTATCTTTTTTGTACTTTTTAGTTGTTTTTTTTTTTGGTAATTGCGTAGCAATTGATGGGTGTTTTAGTTTTCTTTTTTGTACTTAGTCTCGTTTATTTGTTTACCATGGATTAAAATAAACCGCTGACAAAGAAAAGGTAAACAATTGACTGGGACGGGATGGAGGGTGTATATTAAATTGAAATGTTTGCGCTCTTATGCTTAATTGTCGTGAACTTGAGCTTGGTATGTTTGTAATTTGCTGACATTTGATGATCAAATTTGAACTTATAGAAATTGGCAATGGTTTGTCATTTTATGATCAATCATAGACTTATACATTTAACTTAGTGGTGCCAATCTGAATGCATTTCCTGTAGTCCTTGTAGACTTGTAGTTAGTATGCGTTGCTTGAAAGACTTGCCTTTCTTTTGTTGCAATCGAAATTTGTTGGAGAAATGAGCTAATAGTCTTGTAAGTCTGCCATATGCAAGCCTCTTTCAAGTTTTAACATTGATTGTATTTCTGGTCGAGTTTTGTTCGTGATTATTCTATAACAATTGAAGGGTGTTTCAGTTTGTGTGCATAATTTTCAATGGTATATGCATTGGCCCATTTCATTAAGTTGAAGTGTTGGAGTTTGCGCGCATTTTGCTGTGGGCTGACCTTGGTTTAATCTGAATAGTGTTCTTGTAGATTGCATAATCGCCTGAAACACTTGCTTTTCTGTTGTCACAGTTGGAATTTGGTGTCAACAGTCAAAATGAGCTTTTAATCTTGTACTCCGCGTATTCTAAATACCATTTTGGCAATAACTTCTTCAATTTTGTTTCAACATGCTTTAGGTAACACCTATGTTTAACTTCCACATGTTCTTGCCATTTCGAGCTTACGAGATGATTTCACATTTTATATTCTTTTATCTTTCAGGTTCTATCACGCGTATGACAACTACATGAAATATGCATTTCCGGTTTGTCAAGTTCATTCAAGTTATTTCTGTAAATATTACCTTTCTTAACAGAGTTGATTTTAGTGATGTGCTCTAATCTGAATTTCTTGCAGCATGATGAGCTGAAGCCTCTCACAAAAACTTTCACCGACTCCCTTAGTGAGTTGGGCAATCTTAGGGTAAGATTTCTGTAAAGATTAAAAATTAGCTATCTGTTATTTCCTTAATTCCTTGCACATGGTTGACTGTTGATCTGCTTTTTCAGTTGCAGAATTTGCCTCAAAACTACAATGGTTCTGCCCTTACACTTATCGAGTCATTATCCAGGTACATGTAGTTTATGCATCTGTTTTCCCCAAGCAAAATCTTTGCTTTTTTACTGAGTGTCATGTTGTGTTTCAGTCTTGTCATTATGGGTAACAATACAGAGTTTGAAAAGGCAGTGGGATGGCTTTCTAAAAATCTAAACTTTGATGTGGATGCAAGGGTGAATTTGTTTGAGGTATGTTTCTCATGCTATTTGGTGCTTTATAAACAGATGCGATTTTTAAAAGAGTGGTTTCTTCATACCCTGTGAGTGTAGTCTTCATACCCTGTGAGTGTAGTCAGTAAACTCTTTGTGGGTCGAAAGTTGCTGCCCTTTGTTAATCACACTCTCTTTTTACTCAACAAGGAAATGTGAAGGTTTTTACATTCGGTACAAATGACTCAGGATACTTTTCTGTTACCTACTTAATGGATTTAGTATCTTTGTTTTAACCACTATCTCAAGTCTCAACACCTTAGTCGCTCTAGTTCCCGTACTGTAAGAATGAATTAGTAGAGTAGACGTTGGGTGCTAAAACATGACTAGGGTTTGAAAACCATCAGTCCATCAGCATCAAAACTGCCGTTGTGGCTCTCTTTAGACCAAAATGAATGAAGTAATTGAGTCTGCATGTGAGACATTCCGTAAAATCACATTACTTTATCAACGTGTCTATTAAGTTATTACCGTAGAGTCTTGGACGTAACTACTAGTGCAGTCTTAGGCTTTTTGGATCGGTGTGCATGTAAATGTTATTGATTATTCTTCTCTTGATGACATTCTGTAGTGCAACATAAGAGTTCTTGGTGGGCTTGTTTCTGCTCATATGCTTGCAACTGATTCTAGAAACAGGTTCACTCAAGGAAATTACAAGAATGAGTTGCTTAATCTTGCTGAAGACTTGGGGAAACGCTTTTTGCCTGCATTCAGCACTCCAACAGGATTACCTTATGCATGGATCAATCTAAAGGTAATATAGTATTTTAAGTATAGGGTATACTCGGTGTAGCATTAGAAAGGTGTCTTTGTGAGTTTGTGTATTTGCCTGACTTGGAAGAGAGTATCTGCCTTTACCTTATTGTCTCTTTCACTACTTTCCCGTGTTTGGTCCGCTGGATTTTCTGTAGTTGACAAATAAGTACTTCGTTAGTCCGTTGAACTACTCATTGTTGATTGTTCTGTTGTAGACAATGTTTGGCTTTTTTGGATTTGCCTCTTCCTTCTACTATATTTCCTAAAAATAATACGTTTTTTGTTTGATGAATCCCATGTTTTTTTTTTCCCTGTGATGGATATGGCTATAGTTAGAGTTCTATCTGATGTGGGCTACTGTCATGCTCCAATTTCTTATAATCTTAAGGAATACGAAAGTTGATGGCTTTTGTTGCAAGTAGGACCTAAACGTCACGACTCATGGTTAATTCTAATTTCTGTGACAGCACGGAGTGATGGAGAGCGAGACAACTGAAACAAGCACATCTTGTTGTGGTAAGGAGCTTATTTGTACCATGCAGTTATGGGGAATTTCATGGATTCATTGATAATTTTTCCTTATTATAGTGCTCTCATGTCAGGATCCCTGATACTTGAAATGGGATCGTTATCAAGATTGACGGGTGATCCACGTTATGAAGATGCTGCATTACGTGCACTGCGAAAGCTATGGAGCATGAGAAGCTCCTTGAATTTGATGGGAACCACCCTGGATGTGGCAACTGGCGAGTGGATAGAATATTCTGCTGGGATAGGTGCTGGTAGGTTGCCAATTTACATCACTATCAGGATGATACTCCGACTCCTCATATAACCTCGTAAAACGTGACACTGCAACACGGTTTTGACACTTGGACATTTAAACTAAAAAGTATGATATTTTCTCCATAAAATACCCCCAGTCTGATACTTGAACACACCTGTGTCGGATACTCTAACCATGTCTAGTTAACTTTGCTGTTAGGATCTAAGGCAAATATCAGTTGGTTTTCTCATTGCTAAATTTCCGGTCTTGTGTAGGAGTTGATTCATTCTATGAATATTTAGCGAAAGCCTATATTCTTTTTGGAAAGGAAGAGTATTGGAGGATGTTTCACTCTGCATATGTTGCTGTACAGAAATATTTCAGACACGGTGCATGGTAATACAATCTGTATTCCTGTTAAAGTCATGGCATGGAAGAACAAACTCACTAAGCGATCATTGATGCTTGAATTTATCTGCTTGAGTAGGTATCATGAAGCTGATATGAGAACGGGACATGCAACGTACTGGCAACTTACAAGCCTCCAAGCATTTTGGCCTGGGTTACAGGCAAGTTTCAAACGATGACTTGATGCTCATTTTTGGCACTGGCAGATCCACCTATAAAAACTCAGGGTCTCCGGACATCACAACGAACATTTTCTTTGCATTTTGTCCAATTTTCATAATAAATTTTTAATCTGTAATTTTTTACCTGTTTGAGACTACAGCTTTCTTGACCTGTCTTTTATAATCTCTTCTACAATACATAGGTTCTTGTTGGAGATGTTGCTGCAGCAAACTCGTCTCATCGTGAGTTTTTCAAGGTTTGGGAGACATTTGGAGTTTTGCCAGAAAGGTATTGTGCCTTCAGGCTTCAGAGAACTCCACTTTACTTTGTTGTTGAGGTTAATGGCTATGACTAGGAGCCTCTGACATAATAATGTTCACTGATAACCGAGCAACTCAAATCGTTTTCAGGTATTTGCTTGACCTCCAAATGATGCATCCAACAGAAAAATATTATCCATTGCGCCCGGAATTGGCAGAATCTACATTCTACCTATATCAGGCAACCAAAGGTTGGCTAGAGATCTTAAGGCTTCAGTTTTACATGATAGTATTTATCTGGTCAGTTGAAGATGGGAAGGGATGGCATGCATTCGCTTTTCCCAGTTACATGTTTAGTTTTTCGATTGTGCAGCCTTGACTAAAATAAAACAATTGTCAAAATGGGGTTATGGACATTTTGCCAAACTATTTACAAAAATTAGTCCATGTAGGCTTTTTTTTCCCAAGGTGTAGTGTGTCACGACTTTCTAAAACGATTTCGCTGTATTCCTCGACAATCTATGCTCTTCACAAGTGATTCAGTGAAGTAACAGATTAAAAAAAATTCTCAAACTTAATAGAATGAACATTATTACATGAAGTTCCTGATTTAATCACTCATTGTTGTATGGAATGTGGGCTTTGTGTTCAGATCCATGGTACCTCCAAGTGGGTCAATCAATAGTGAAGTCGCTGAATTTGTATACTAAAGTTGAAGGAGGTTTTGCAAGCGTTCGAGATGTAAAAACTATGGTATTGGAAGACCATCAGCACAGTTTTTTCCTCTCTGAAACGTACGTTTTTTTTTATATGTTTTGGTTCATGGTACAATATGTGAATAGTGATCTTCGTGGTACAATATGTAATTTATCATGAGCTATCTGCAGATGCAAGTACCTGTATCTTCTTTTCGATGACTCCTTTCTACGTGGTGAGAATTACATCTTCACAACTGAAGGTCACCCACTTCCTGTGCTAAATTCCTGGCATGACCGCCTTCCAGAAACTTATATGCTGTCCAACTATACTTTCATTCAGGTATATGACTTCACTTGTTTAACCCGTAATACCCATTTCACCATTTGAATTGCTAGCCTCAAAAAGTTCAAAGATAGACATTAAGCATTATCATCGAGCATTTTATCTGACCCTTCTTTAAACAACAGGGAATAAATCAGGTGAGGCGTGCAAGTGCAATGTCGCTCCAGATATGTCCTGCAACGACTTCAAACTCAGGCGTACAAAACAATCAAGTGCATGAAAGCGTGTGCCATGTCCCCGATGCTCGAAATGATCACAGATGCTCTAGTGATGAAGATTGTGGAGTTGATGCAACATCATGCAGATTAAGATCGTGCAGCATGGCTGGCTATTGTGGTGTATGGTTATTTGTGTGAATAGTTATAGATCCAAGTTTTTGCTTCCTACAAATCTCAAGCAATATAGTCAGGAATGTAGTTAAAGGGCGGCACTATACGATATAGTAGGTATCGTTATAGAGGTGAATATCTTTCAAACCATGTATAAACATCAGTGTTAATTTGATCAAGTTACAAATTACTGTAATACAGGATACTTGTTTAAAAATAAAATCCTTTTTTTTGGTGCCCAACTATTTCTACTACGCCTGAGCCTTGTGAATCTATGATCAATATCTGTTATGTGATTGCGCTCGAGTCTCGACTGCCTGTAAAGCGGTGGATAAGAGATCTTGTTTGCAACGAACTGCATATATAACTTCGCGTATTAGTTTTCTCAAAGTTGCTGGAGTACTTGTTTCTCATTTTTTTTGGCAATAACGTGCAAAAAGCAGCTCGTTCTGTTGTTGGTGTTAAAAATAGAGCGGAAAAAAATGTCAGAAGTGGGATTTGAACCCACGCCCTCTCTCGAAGACCAGAACTTGAGTCTGGCGCCTTAGACCACTCGGCCATCCTGACTTGTTGTTAGTCAACCCAATGTTTTATTTTATATGTGTGAACTTTTGCAATGACCTCAACTGCTCCTTTGCCCTTGAAGAATTAAAGTTTTAGTGGGTGGTCGTATAACTCCTATTCAATATTCATTGAATCCAATCCAACCTGCAAAATAATTAGGAATAAATATAATATTTTAAAAAATTACAAAAATACAACTATAGTTTTAACCCACTTGCAATACCGTTAAACCCGCTTATCCAAAAATTAACCATGACCCAACTTATATCCAGTCAAATCCCGCATTTAATCACCTCTATTCCTCTCACGAAATACTACAACATATATACCTCGAGAAAAAAAATACATATTTAAAAAATAAAAGAAAATAATTACTCGGACAAACTAAGCTTGATTCTATACCCGAATATTTTTCAAGCAAACTCGAGCTTCAATTATTTAAGAATTAAGATCGACAAACTTGAAGCTGAACCAAAACTGGAGCCCAAAAATCCCGATCACATCATATCGGCTCGGTCACGCCCCTTCATTAGCATTACTCCCGCATCGTTGAATTTCTCCCAATTGTGATATTTCTTTTCGAAAAGCTTTAGATTGAAGGTCGACAATGGCGTCCTTGCTCAACAAAACTCAATTTTTCTCTCACCTCCGATCTACTACTCAGGTACTTCTTCTTACTCACTTTCTCTCTTTTCTCCTTCATATCATCTCCAAATTACTTTCTTTCTCTATTTTCACTACTAATTCTTTTTTTTTTTTTTTTTTTTGGTATTCAATTGAAGAACCCTAATTTATTCGCGCAACAGAGTCGCGGATTTCACATCGACCTCGGTGATCGTGAGAAAGCGGTCAATTTCTCTCCTATCTCGATTGTTCTTTTTTCTTTTTTTCTTTTTTTCTTTTTTCCCATTTGTGTGTATTTTGTTGGTTGATTGTAAATTGGTGATTCTTTTTGTAAATATCCAATGAAATTTGTCGAGATTTTATCTGATGTTTGTGTATGAACACTAATTTTCTTATGAGTTCATGAGATTAACCCTGATTTCATGAAAATTGGGGGTAATGTTTTTGAGTTAATAGGTTAATGGTTTTGGTTTATGCTTAAACACGGTTATCGCCGTTATCTTAACATGAGACTGTTTTTCGTTGAAGAAGAATTCCCTTGTTTTTGCTACCGATGTTTCGTACTTCATTACTACTTGCTGAGTAGGTCTGGTTTTATGGAAGCACGCCGGTTACTGGCTGCTGCATGTTTGTTTTAGTAGAGGTCTAATTAGCTCATTACTTTGGCTGCGGTCGTTTCTCCTTTTTGGGATTTAGTGGTTACAATGAGAAAGGAGAGGGGGAAGCAGGAATGGCAATGACAGAGACTTTCTGAGGGGGTCAACAACTCAATGTCATGGATGTCATAGTTATTTCTTCCTCCAAATTTGATTGTGGCCTTAGTTTTAAAAAGCGCACCTTGGATGAAGCACTAAACGCCTCGGTGCACCTAACAAGGCTAACTAGTACGCACTTTCCATATCTCTTAGACAAGGCTCACCATTTCTTTTCCCCATTACTCTCAACTTTACTCCTTGACATGTTAGCCAACTTGAAACTCAAGGGTGAAATTGCATATATCCGATCTCACTTTACATTACCTCGTCATAGGCAAGAGTCTTTAAAGCATTGGGGTAAATTGTTGTTGTTGTTGGGGGGGGGTGGAAAAATACATGTACATCTAGCACCCCTTGGAGGATGTTATAGGAACTTCTGAACTAGAGAAATAGTATGACCTAGTAGTGTAGTCATTTAGGCTGAAATAAGGGCAGAAGAAGGGTAGTAGAAGTAGAAGTAGTGTAGAACACTCATCAATACCAATATTTTGAGTAAAGCTTATGCCACCCATACCCTCTTGCACAAAAGATTTCAAATATAAGTTTGTCCTATGACGCTCGTGGTTGTTTCACTTGTTAGAACTTTATTTCCTGGTGAACAAACTCCTAATCCTGAAAGTTGTTGTCAAAAGCCAAAATTTGATACTCCAATCTTTGACCATTAACTGAAAATGGCCCTTGATCAAAAGATCAAACGAGGGCCAATCAAATGAAATAGAGGGTGTAAACTGTAACGCTCTTCTCTAGTATGCTTTATTCTTTCTAGTGATTATCATTTGCTGTGAGGTTGCATCGATTTTGGTTAAGAGTGTAGACTTAAGACATGTGAGTATGGGAGACTACCTTTTTTTGTGTCGAATGAAGATCCTTGGCATTAAGCTTACATTGATTAATTAGCCATGTTACTTTGTTAGATATCCTTGCATTTTCTGATTTGTTTGTATTGAGCTCATTGCAGCTTTTGGAAAAGGATCCAGCACTGAGTAAATTCAAGTCACATAAGCAGAGTGTTAAGCGGATTAAAAGATTTGGTGATGTTCTCACTATCATTGTTGTGGCTGGTATGCTTCTACTTATATGAGTTCCTTGAGATAGTCTATTATTTTTTTTCATTTTCCCTTTATATTTGTGGGCCGATGACTAATGTTGAGAGCCTGGATATAGTGACGGATCTTATGATGCACATGACGTTATCAGTTTGTTTAGCAAAAAGTTCTGAGGGAAAAATTATGAAACTTATATCATTAGATCGTAGCTCTGAGTTGTTATAACTCAAATATAACCGTTCTCTTGTGCAGGCTGTTGCTATGAGATCTACGTTAAGACAACAATGCGGGAAGAAGCTAGGAAACAATAATAATCTACTCAGCTTGTGTGCTTAATTGATCGAGCATGTGTGTTGTTGCATTTCTGCCATTTTTGGCTGGAGCTATCTAGACATCTAGTTGGATGTTGTTTTGTGCCACATTGATGAATAAGAAACCATGCTTGTAGAACACAACTCAATTTGTTTTGTGGTATTATTACATCTGTAGTTCGAATCTTTGATTGATTCCAAGCAAAACTATAGTTTCTGGGTTCTTATTAATTCGTTGTAAACGAGTCACAAGGATAATTCAATGATAGAGTTTACAACCCATGTTATCATTTTCTTATGACTTTATCGGCTAAGGTAATTGAATTTGTTATGAACTTGTCAAGTCATCAAGGCATCAATGCCAACTGATGTCGCCGTTCCTACACTTTGTTAGTTCTGCATCTGCGAAAGTTGATCAATTTAAGTATTCAACTGATCATTTTCCTACAATTTTTTAGCCAAAGATTGATAAATTCCAGAATAGTATTCACGGGATGCCGAGAAAAAGGGGGTGAGTAGGAAATCAAATTCTGCAATGCAATACAGAAAAAGCAGAATGCATTCATGAGGCCGGTAACAATTTGTTTTGGACATCGGTAACTGAATACCTCGAATATAATACCTTAAATATAACATGACTTTAGGATAAGATACATTACACCAAGCCAGTATAAATACACAAAAGGGATATTAATTATAGTAAATTATCAGCACACTCAAGCTTCTCAGCTTCTGTTAGCTTCGGTTGATCTCGGTAAACAGGAAGGACTATGGTTTTGTAATGCAAAATCATATGAACCAAAACATGGCAGCAGATACCTCTTCACGGCCCAATATCAGTTAAAAACCCGACCATCCAGCCGGTTGTGAGGCAGTCTTGCTTGCTAATTTATTCGAATCCCCAAACCGTTGGGACTGAGACTTGTTACCTTCACCAGATGACCTAGAGATACGAGCAGACGCACTGGGAACTGCACTGAAACTATCATTACCAAAACCCCATTCATCATTGATTGAACCCATTGACCCATCCTGTTTGCCAGGGTTACCATTCCGGGTCCTAACCGACTTCGGCGAGTCAAATACAGGTGCCTTTTTACTAGTATCATCGGTAAAGGGCTGCCACGATGTCCCCGTGTTTGGGGAATTCTTGTTAAATAAACCTTGTTGAAGCTCCCCGAGTTTGCCTTCATTACCTTGTCTCTGACATAATATGATCCATGGCGAGTGAGTTAAGACAAATTCGAACACTTGATCTTGCATGAGGTGGAGTCATCTTAACTCTTGCACGAGGCCGACTCATGAGTTAAGATGACTCCAAGAAACTCGTACAAATCTCAAAAGTATTTTGGTATAGAGCTACGAGAGTTGTTATTGAAGTCTCAAGAATGTTACAAGTCTCATACAAGGCAATTTTTTAGAGTGTCAAAGGAGCCATAAGGGTAATTTTGGCGTTGATGGGTTTAAACCCAGGCTTAGGTCATGAGTCATGACTCATGTGTATCATTAAGCAACGACATAACCTAATCTAGGTGAGATATGCTCTCATATAAGAATTTGTGTAATTACAAAATTGACAAAAGAGTGATAATTGTTACCTGAGATTTGCTAGATTGAATGCTAGCAGATACCCTGTTGCTTACAGATTCCTTATTTGGCGACGGTGTTCTTGCAGCCAAAGCTTGCTTTAGCTCTTGTAACTCCTGTCGCTGTGATCGGCAAATTGCAGAGAGCTTCTCATATTTTGAAGTAATCTCCTCCTTTTCTATGTTTGCTTGTTTCAATTGCCCTCTTAGTCTTTCTACCTCAGCCTCTAACGAATTATCTTTCCCCGGTTTTGTACTATTAACACTAGGACTAAGTTTAGAAGTATCGAAATCAGCAACAAATGTATTAAAAGCTGCATCATCAAAATTGGCAAATCTTTCAGATTGGCTATTTCCTCTCGGGGAAGGGCTGGCTTTTCTAGGCATAGTATGTTTTTCTAGCTGGCTTTTCTCTTCTGTCAAAAACGTGGAATCATCATCAAATTTTGGTGCACCTTTAGCCTCTTTGACTTGGGTGTCCTTAGCATGCTCAGTTGACCAAAAGGCACCAGCTGGAACTCCTACAGCCCCGCCTTTAGAAGCACTTAGAGAGGATGTATTTTTAATAGATTCATTTGATGAAGGGACTGCCGGTGGGTTTCTCCGAGGCATAGGATAAGATGCTTTGGTTGCAGTCTTTGGAGTACCTGGTACATCAGCAAGGCAAACGTGAGTAAATGAATTTGAGAACAGGATTCAGGCTAATTTGAAATCTCCATCGTACTCAGGAATCCAATTAAGATTGCCCATAGAAAGAATAACATACAGATTCAAACACATTTTCCATATATTTCATATAGCAAGTACATCTACCTGAGTCTGAAGAATAGTCTACGACACAGATTCTAGAGTACAGAGCCGTAGTCAAGTGAATAATTCAACACATCTTAACGAGTCCTAAAGTGATTACCTTCAATTACTAGAGAAGCTGCTTCTCGCATATGCGGAGGTCGATCAGGTAGTGACTTCTGTGACTCCATTGGTAATTGTTCATTGACACGAAACCAGACCTATCATCATGAATTCCACAATGAGAGAAAAAACACAGTAAACTCTGGACAGTAACACCAGCAATGCTTAAAATTATAAGAAAACAACCGCTACTTCAATTGACACCAATTATCTATAACTAACCTAAGTTCAAGGACATGAATGGTGAATCAAGCAAAGTGCTTGCCTGTGTGATGTCAGGTCTGAGATCTGGTGAAGAATTTAGCATGTCGCGGATCAGATCAGTGGTAAATGCACTGAATTTCGGCAAATCTGGGATGCGATAGTTTCCATTCAGGACTTGCAGCTTTGACTCTCCATCGAATGCCGATTTGAAATAGCAAATTCGAAAGAGTAAACAACCAAGGGCCTAGAAAAAAAATGCCTCATGTTTAAATGCTAGTTAAGTTTATAACCTACACAGGGGTAGAAAGAAACGAGCCAAATTCAACTCAGCTTGTGCAGCATCAACTTACCCAAATGTCGACTTTCTCATTTATAATATCTTTCCGGTAAAGATCCCACATCTACACCAATCAAAAGTAACTTGGACTAGTGAGATTCATATTTTAGAAAGCTTATTTTAATGGAAATTTAATTGATATTGGACGGAGAAGCTTGTTTAACCTCAGGTGCTCTATAAGCAGGTGTTGTGTGCTTCCTGATGATATCTTCTTCGACGCCCATTTCTTCAGGTTTCTCAAAGCGCTTGTGATTAGTAGAAGTACTTCCAAAGTCACACAATTTCCACAATCCATCTGAACCGAGCAAAAGATTCTCCGCTTTCAAATCACTGGATATCATAATGATGCAAGTGTAAGCAATTTACACAAGACTCCACTAAATCAGATCAGTATTTAACACGCCTTAAGTTATATTATTTTCTTCATGGGATGATCTAAAAAACGAGACTACCCTCACACGTGTACTTCCCTGAATGTTGAGGACAGCAACAATTCTCAATAGAATAATTACACCAAACAGGCAACCACTAAAGCACAGATTTTTATTTTATTTTTTACCAAAAAAATGGTTAAAAAGGAAAATAAACAGGCATCACTGCATTAAAGGACAAGAAGAGCGAGGAAAAAAAATCTAATCAATCATGAGAAAAGCGTGGTCATTACCGGTGGGCAATTGGTGGAGAATGGCAGTGCATTGCGAAGACTGCATTACAGACATCCCTAAATATACTCAAGACTTGTTTCTCCTCAAAGAAACCAGCCCCTCTATTCTCTAGAACAGTTACGAGGGATTTATCACAATATTCCATCACAAGGAGCGCTTCCTTTGTCCTACCCATGTCCAAAATAGTACTAGAATATAGAGTTACAACATTCGGATGTCCTATGAGTGATTTCAACACTGAGATCTCCTTCATTGCAAGATCCAATGATTCCTGGTCATTGCAAATGATATGCTTCAAAGCATACTGCTTTGATGGGTTCGATGCATCTTTTGCCAAGTAGACAGATGAGAATCCTCCTTCAGCAATGACATTTTTTATATGAACTTTGATGTCGCCAATGTCAATAATTCGGCCCTCAAGGCTTGTTGGTTCTTTCTGCGCAAAAGCCTTGAACTTCCACATGATGGGTTCTCAACTCAGGTCAACCAAAGCGCACTGCCACGAGAAAATTTGATAGTTAGAAATGGTAAGCATATATGTTAAAGAAGCTAACTGATTATGTATTTATTCATAGCGCAAACGCACAGAAAAGGTCTCTTGTCCACTCGCCTTATATTAAGACTGAAAAAAGTAAAGCAAAAAGTGAATGCCTCCAACCGAATCAAGAAGCAACAAAATTTAGTAGATAAAGTGAGATCCAAGCACCAACAAAGAGATCCAGTCTTTCCTGTTCTATTCTTTGCAATGGTAGGTGGGCAAATAACTTTAAGCAAATTTATTGAGCGAGCATGAGTACAGAAGGAAAAGGAAATAGAGGAGTCGGCATCACACACAAAGGATACTAACAATCCAAAAAAATTAACTAAGCCCTAAACAGAACAAGTGAAACAAATCAAACCAGTTCTACAGTGAGAATGAAACTGTGACATATGCGGTGAAAACAACTGTGTGCTTGACTCACCGATGGCAAATTTGTCACCGTAGGAAAACATGGACCAACAACCACAGTGCACAACTATAATCCCGTGTTACCCCGACTCTCCAACACAGGTATCGCGTCTGACACCTGACGAGTGTCGGAATGGCTATTTTGTGCAAATTTTTCATGGCCTATTGCACCAATAAAGTACATAGCTATAATCATGGCTTAATGGGAAAGTCATAGTAACAAAGCAAAAACAATTCAAGGTTTGTTTTCTCATGATGTGAGATGCCTTAAGCTTATAAGAGTCTCTAATTTCAGAAACCAACACTGTATCCAATTCCGCTATTGTCTAGCATGCCATTCTGGTCGTGCACTAACGCACATATACCCATAGATAAGTAGTTATAGTCCATCATCTTACAGAAATAGTGAGTTCTTCTCTCATTTTATTATCACTCATCTCACATTTCTCAATTTCTAGAGAGGTATCCCTTCATCACTTCCTCCTACAAGTACTAACTAAATGTTCCCCAATTCAGGAGAATTCAACCATCATCCCACGAATCCGTTAGCTGACATCTATTGCACCACTAGAATACTGCACTAAAAAGCACATATCTTTAGCAAACAATGTGGATTCCCCTTGTAATTAAGAGCATTATTAACCTAATTAATGGAATATATTAACCAAAATGTAAAATTTCCATTTTCGTAAACCCAGTTGAGAATTTCACTAATCCAACACATCATACATTGCTTTTCCAACACAAAAGCAACTGTTATATAAACTAATTTAGGTTCAATTGATACATAAACAACTTCCCAAACCATTTCCAAACATTATTTTATCAAAGTAGCTACTTGATCATATGGGATTTCAGTTTTGCTTTCAACATTAAGCAACATCTACCAATTAAATCCAGAAACATAAAAACACACCAAACAAAAATCAAAATCAAACATACTACATCGCAAAAGCAACTAACTTTATAACTAAAATTAGGTTCAATTGATACATAAACATCATCCCTAACCATTTCCAAACATAATATTCTCAAAGTAGCTACTTGATCATATGGGTTTTGCTAGCAGCATCTAGCAACTAAAACCCATAAACATTAAAACACGCCCCACAAATCGAAATCAAGCGTTGTGCAACTATCTTTATACCTAAATTCAGGTTAATTGATACACATAAACACCTTCCAAAACCATTTCCAAATATAATATAATCAAACTAGCTAACTGATCACATTAGTTTTGCTACCAACATTAATCAAAATCTACGAAATAAACCCAACAAATCAAAATCAAGCATACTACATTGCTTTTGCAATACAAAAGCAACTATCTTTAGACCTAAATTTAGGTTCAATTGATACATAAACATCTTCTTCAACCATTTCCAACCATAATATTATCAAACTAGCTAATTGATCATATGGGTTTTGCCACAAACGTGGCGGGGCCAGGATTTATAGTTAGGGGGAGAAAAATTTCAGCCGGGGCGAACAAGTAATGCCATAAGTGAAACTGGAAAACCGGCAGCATTAATCAAAATCAAAAATCCACAAAGATCAAAATAAAAAAGCACAAACAAATTAAACAAAATATACATTTCAATCAAAATGAGTTGCAGAGAGAATCTAACTGACCCAATAAATGAAATTGAATTCTGACAGTGATGGGCAGTAAACTGATCCAATTAATTTAAGAATTTAGTGGGAACCAAGATGAATTGACTTACAATCACAAGTAGTTCATCAATGGGTCCCTGAAATTAATTAATTAATTACAGTAATGTAATGGAGGAGAAAGAGGGATGAGTGAAGAGATTAAAAAGGGCAAAAAAGTGAAATGGGTGGAGATAGATTTAGTTTAACTTAGATCTGAAATTATATGATGATGATAAATTTGATAATGATGATTGCTTAGATCTGAATTTTCACTTGTTATCTTGTGTTTTTGATGTTGTGTATGGGAACATGGAGTTGTATGTTAACTTTGCCTTTGTTTTTTTTCTTTGGTTTAACCAAGTCCGAACTTAGTTGCATCACAAAAAAAGGATACGGACACCGAAATTCAATGAAATTTAGGATACGGGACATGTTATTTAATTTAATAAAATATAATACTTCCTCCTATTCTGAATAACCCTCCCTATTTCCTTTTCCGTCTATTCACAATATCTTCCCTATTTCTATTTTTGGGAAGTGTTTGTGTGGTCCAAATTTAATTGTATGGTGAGGTAGTGTGTTTGTGTGGTCCAAATTTAGTTATATGGTGAGGTACTGAGGTATAGTGTTTCCTTAATTTTTGTGTTAAAATGAAAGGGGAAGGTTATGTAGAATAGGAGGGAGTATATTTTATCGTTATAAATAATGTATAACTTTATTTTTATAATGTATTTGACATTAAATTCAAATGGCTGGTTAGGAGGAGTATTCGTACTACACTGCTACCTATATTACAATAGAGGTGAGGGAAATCTGCCATATTGTCCAGAATAATTCCGTCTTAACAACCTTCATCTTAACTAGTAGACTAAAACATTTTCGGTACCTTTAGTGTTTTCGTTGGCAAGATTATGGACAATTTAATTCAATTTTGTTGGATTTATAGGAATTAAAGAAAAAAAACATTTTTTATTTACTTATCTCGGCTCATACTGAAAACACTGCAAATTCAAATAATGAGATAAAGTATTTGACGAGTCACTAGGTTTTATTAGGGGTCATTTGATGAGGTAATAGTTAACGAGATACTTGGGTCGACTGGTCTGTTTTCTGTTTGGATAGCGAAGGAAGTTAGAGTCGCTATATATATATATATATATATATATATATATATATATATATATATATATATATATATATATATACTCCCTTCATTCAACTCCACATGGTAGTTATGCTTTTTGCACGGGTATTAAGGAGCAAATTAAAAAACCTATTAAAAGTACATAGGGAAAGAGAATGGAGAGGTTAAAAATATTAAAAAAAATATAAAGGTGGGGTTTTATGGTGGATTAGTGTGAGGTATGGATGACATTTTTTGTAAATATTGAGTTTTTATTAGGATAAAATGGGGATATAATTTGCCAAATAAGGAAAGTGATAGTGTGAAGTTGAATTGATGAAAATGGAATAGTGGTAGTGTGGAGTTGAATGGAGGGAGTATATGTTAGGTGTGTTGTGTGTACGACCTGACTTAGCAAGAGCTCGCCTCCGCTAAATTCTTTTCATGAGGGGTTGAGTCTGAGACCATGAGTTATTCATTCATGTGTCTAACGACCTAAAATGACCTATATAACAGATTGATTTTGGTATAAAAATTGTTCATTACTTCTTATATGAGGCAGTTTTATGATAAGTTATGAGTCACTACGTGTTTTGAATGGTCATTTAATGAGGTAATACTTAAGGAGATATTTAGACCGGCTTCGTTTTCTTTTTAGATAACGAAGGATGCCAGAGTAACTATCTATATGTTAGACTGTTAGGCGTGTGCAATCGTAGCGAGAGCTCATCTCTAGCTATATTCCTTTCATGAGAGGTTGAGTATGTGACTATGAGTTAATTATTCATATTTTAACCAGCTAAGTTAATCTATATAGGTGTATCACATTTATCTTGTTATAAAAGATGTTCACCAATTCATATGGTCTCACTATAAGTTGAGAGACCACTCAAATTTTTGCACTCTATGTTATATTTATTTTTTGTTAATGTCTAGTATTTTATCGTGTTATTTTTTTTCTCAAACAAGCGATATGAAATAACAACAAATCTACTCATACTTTCTTAGCTACTTATAATTCTTCGAACCTTCAAATGAAATTGTCTCAACCGTCATCTCTCGATAAAGAATATGTTGGTGATTTAAGTGTCATCGGCCATTTAAATGTAATTGGATATCGTGGTAGGATCATACGGAAGCTCATAATGTTATAATATGAATCGGGA
>VHZZ01001449.1:6575-38276 GCA_009801015.1 Silene noctiflora | reverse complement strand
ACATAACAAAAATTCTGATTTCTACCTTCTAMAAACTATACAAAAACAGAAAAGTTTTCTTTGTTTCTCGCCTAAGATTCAAAGGTCGGTGTAGTTTTATCCTAGGATTGATTTCGCGGTTACCCTAGGCTTGTAAGGGGCGAAATACTTTCTAAGGAAAGCAGTCCCTTGCGACTCTACATTTATCCAAGCACCATATTTTCCTTTGCATATAATTCTATCTTATTTCATACACTATACAAACCCCTCTTACTCCAACAGAATACTCGCAAATAAAAACAAGTTCCATGATTCCGAAAGTATCCAAAGACCACATTGACCCATGAATAGATGAGCTCACAAATCATAATTGATAAGTGGATTAAGACTTTACTCACTCCCTAACATCCCCATTTAAAAGCGAGAGTTATTGTAAGTAGTAAGAGCTCTCTCACTCCAATCGTAAAGATGGGGTTCAATTTATATCCGTGACATAGTGCGTCGCTCATTTGACAAAAAAGAAAAGAAAAAAAGTAACAGCCCAGCTTGGCGCCAATTTATATCCGTGACATACTTGCTTATAATGCATCCCCTTCCTTCACAATTCAACAAAATTCATGCCCATATTTAACCCAATTATACGGTGAAATGATCCACTGGTTATCTATAAATTCCGGGTTTTCGACCGAATCGATTGTAAGTAGTGTCCCTGTGAAAAATGAGTGATGCACAAGCTGTTTGATGAAATGTCTGACTGAGAAGTTTTCTATAGGTTTCCTGTGGGTATGCCAAGCATAGGGATCTTAATATAGTTTGTGAATCTTTCTATAGAGTGATGGCGCCTAAGTATCGATGCTGGGCAGTTATGATCTCGGGTTTAGTTAATAATGGAATGTACATTGAGGCACTATATTGGATGATGATAACGGGGCATCCTCATAGGCTGCCATTGTTTGTGCAATTGTGCTTTGTCAGCTTGTACTAATGTGAGGACTTTTGGTCGCGGGAATTACATTCTTGGATATATTGAGAGGAACGATATTTTAGTGTCTTCAAATGTTTGCACGTCTCTTATTGATATGTACATTGAATGTGCGAGGATAGACTGTGCTTCTATAGTATTTGATAAAAATATACAATGTCTAATTGTGATGTGCACAATTTTACAAGTATGATCTCCGGTTTGTAAATGCATGATCTTGATCAGAATGCTATGAGGGTTTTCTCAGAAATGTTAAGAAGGCGAATGAAAGAACAACACTTGGAATTTTGAATGCTTGTAGCTTTTGAGTTTAGTACAAAGAGCACCTTTATTTGGGTAACATGGAGATATTGTGGAGCATTGTTCCAATGATCGAACACTATAGATGTTATGTTGATTTACATAGTCGGGCTGGCCATTTGGAGAGAGCATTTCACGTTGTTCAGAGTTAAGACTGTGCTTATGGAACCTGATGAAGCTATCTAGAGGGCTTTGCTTAGTGATTTTGGGACTCATTGTGATCTCACTCCTGGAAAGTGAATCATGAACTATGTTTGACAACTGGAATATATTGCCTAAATCCTGATTTTAAGCTTGTTTGATCTGGGTAATTGGGACAGTGCTCAGCTAATGAGGAAGCAAAACTGAGTGTAAGAAGGAATACATCAGGATTCGGATGTAAATGGATTGAGGTAAACGGTGTTACTCATGAGTTTTGCTTGGATGATCAACTAGACAACTCCCTCAAATTCTTAAGCTCGAGATAAACTCCAAGGAACCCGTAAAAGGCAAAGTTTGGAGGATATCGAAGTAATACAACTGCGGTCACATTTGAATCAAATGAAGAGCACGAAGAGCAAGCTGTATTATCCCCCGGTGAGAATTTTACTTTCACCTGAATCAAGTCTGACTTGCGAAGACTGTCATCTGACTCTATTTACTCGTGTTTTTGAACCTGAAGTTATTGTAAGAGGCTGTTCTCATTTGAGCAATATTAAACCAGGGACCTGGTCTTTGCGGTGACTACTGGTAGAGTGATAGTACCAGTAAATATCTAATTTGCAGACATAAAAGCAATATAAGTCCATTGAGATAATTGATGTTCTTAGAGATGGAAACATGGCAAGTGCTACAATATTATTGCTTTGTTTATCTGAGAGTTCACATCTTTGAGAGTTTAGCGCATTCTAGATCGGCATACTCATTACTAACAAAGTCTTATCACTTGTCAGCTCAACCTGGACCATTGGTGAAGGGTCCAAGATGTTCCCAGATGAGAAAGTAAAAGCTGTAGTTCTTTAATGGGAGTGAGACTTGACTGTCATTCTTCATCAGCAATATTTCTCGTGGTCATGTAAGTAAACCTGGCAGAACTGTCTCGACCAGAATTTTGTAGACGCAAAACACGACCAGAATCAGAAAACGTAAACATCGAAGTACAAATCAAATCGATTTAACCAAATCCTACTCAAGATAACTGAGACCTGCACTGACATGACTCAAACCCATTATGATAATCAAATCCAATCTGAATGACCCATTTGTCACGTTCAAACATAATGAATTAATAGATGATTGTTCTAATATTTTTCAGGGTCAACTCGAAACACTCGATGTTATTGCCAAGGAAAGGTTGCATATTGTAGAATTCTCGAATGGCTAGCATGAGCACCCAATGAACCACGCTCATCAGGTAAAGGCAAATATTCCATCTATGATTACATGTGCATAATTATCAACTTCATTTCATGCATGCCATCAATGATTGTAAAGTAAGTAAGCTGTTTTAATAATCTTGTTATACATATTCCTAAAGTATAGGGACAATTTTATATGATATGAAGATATGTTTCCTAATGGAATATTATTGATGACCCACCATCTTGGCATTCTGTTAATCCCTGTGGGCTCTCTCAAAGCATAAATTGTAATGTACCTAATGTTCATGCTTACAAAATGTTCAAATGACCTGTTTGTGATTGTCCTTTTTAAAACTTCTAAAAAGCGATTTGTATTTTGGTATATACACACCAGAAAGCGAAAGTTTTAGCATCTGCTTTTCTAGTTTTGATACCCCAGAAAACTGAAACCGGAGATGTAACAACTTCAACTTTAGGAATTAACTGCCTCAGCATAACTCAAATTTACTATGGTGAATGGCGAGGTAGATCGTATCACTCTTATGTGTAGCATCATCCATGTGCTAACGAAACATATAGACTGTTTTCGGGTGAGTCATAACAACTACGGAGTACTAACAAAAGTAAATAACATATCATGCAGAGTGATACTCTCATATAGAGTGAGGCAATTATGTTTGAATATTTATTTCTTACCTTTTTTATTGTAATTGGTTAGACACTTGATAGTTAGGTGATTCATGCTTTTGGTACCACACATTTCTACTTGGATTTTATTGTTTATTACTGTATTATTTTTTTATTTTTATTTTCATTTTCTATTTTCTCTTTTCTGCAATGATAGAGGAAGGACTAAGAAATGGGGCCATTTCTAACCAAAACTCCGCTGTTTTTATGTATTCATTTTATCATGTAGTAAATGATGAAGAAAAAGAACAAGAACATAATATGAGCTAATAAGAACAACTTGTCTCCCATCAACAACATTGCCCCAATGTCCTCGACTCCTCGAGGCTCTTGCTTATGATAATCTAAAGAGGGGTTAGATTTTAAATTACATGCATGTCCATGAACTTGGTGCTACACAACTGAACCTAGAATTGCACATGAACTAAATTTTACGGAGTCTGTCGCCTTTGTAGAAAAGATGAATAACTTGGTCCTCGTGGTTTGCAAACTATCACGTATGCCCCGAATTTTACTTCGTGCATACCTAAGGTAGCAAACAAGCAGGTTCCCCAATTATCCAGAAAACCAACCTATCTCCAATAAATGTTAAAATTGTCATTGGATAAAGACTACCTTCTGATAAACAGAAATTATTTGATACAACAACGTCAATTGCATTTCCTGTCATATATGTTCAGTTTTTCTGCATGCCCTTATCTTCATTCTGAATATGAACTCTTTTAAATTTGGTAATCTGCTGAATTCAACGTCCTCGAGTCTGATACTTCAAATTCCATTGATGGATGAAGCCTTTTCTCTATTGCTTAATGTGAAATACTGGACCATTATCATCAGCTTGCAAACTCTGAAATGCTATTCAGTGAAGGTTGCCATGATTTTGGTCTTGTTCCTCCTTTAGAACTTGATGTTGTTCTAGCTCTATGCCCATTTCTACTAACCTGGAAAACCATATTCCAATTAAGGTCATTGAAAAACATATTTCAATTGTATAGGACTGTAGAATTGGCTCTTCAATTGAATATAAAAGATAAACCTTTTGCTTTGACATCTTATGAACAAGAAAAACTCTCTTATATTATCAAGCCCTATTGGAAGCTCTGACGGTTTCAAATGATGATTAATGTCAGCCGACCTCAAATCATTTTGGGAGTAATGCTCTATATCAACAAGAAAAGCCTAATAAATGTTTTATTAAATTGACATATCTTCTTGTAGCAGACAAATGAATTTTTCCTGCAATGAATTTAATTTTTACCTGGTGGGTCTTATCTTGCAGAGATTTTTTCACTAATTTCTCAGCTTCTTTGAGTCCTTCAGAATCTGCTAATTCTATCCCATTCTTCCTCAGTTTAGCCTGCTTCTTTGCCACCATACCCTTCATAACCTCTACAAAAACCCAAGCACATAACAAAAATCACTAAATTAACATAACTTCCTGTACAAAACTTGCTGAAATCACCATTCTGAAACAAAATTAACAAGAAACTACCCATAACCATAATCACATACCTTGGGAACTAATAAGTCTATAAACATGACCCAATGCCAAAGTATCTGTAGGTCTAAGCAGCTTGACTCGGGTTATCCGAACCGAGTTCCGACTTGTTATATTGTTAGATTTTGCAGGAATGGGATTTTCAGTTTTGGAGGGAGTTGTAGAATGACAAATTGTGGTGGTTATAAGAAGAGCAACGTAGTGACCAGGGTTCATCTTCATGACTTCTTTTGCAATAATAGGACAATACATGTTATCAACTTTACCATTTGGGTGTTGGATTACTAGGGAAGCTGCATCTATGGCTTGACAATTTCCCATTTTTTTTTTTTTTTTTTTTTTTTTTTGCAGAATGAGGTTACTATATGAAGAAAGATGATGCACTAGAGAGTTATGAAGAACAAAGCAACTGAAACAGGGCAAGGTAAGGTGTTATAATTAGAACAGTTGGTGTATGAACTCATTTTCTATCTGTTTTATAGTCAGCAGTCAGTGCCCCACCAAGCGAAGGTTTAATTAAGAAGTTAATGCATGCCTAGTTGGTTTTCCGGTAATTACAGGCCTGCCCTTGTGTTATTCCTTTTATTTTGCTTCTACCTATGCATTCTTATATACACAAGTGACATGTATTTGACCCGTTTGTAAGCTTAAACGGATAGTGCCGTCTTAAGGGAGTCTTATAATTTTTTTTTACTTTTATACCTTGATGTACTGCACAGTTTGGGCATGACAACATCATGTCATATTATCATATGGTTTTTTGGGTCCAGTAGATTGGAAATGTGGGAGAAATTGACAGGATTACCCTTGCTCAAGTATTTTTAATTAGTTGTGGAATTAGAAATCTTAGGTCATGGGTCATTTAAGGTTTGTGTTATTTATTAGGAGATCTTATTGTATAAATTTTTCAGATTAAACAAATTTAGCAAATTTAAAATTAGGGAGGGACTATATGTTTATAAACCCTTGAGGTTTTACAACTTTTGGGTATGCATCACACCGCTCGATTTTCGTAGAAATCTAAGTTAAATTAATTTCGCATAGTCCCCTCGTCACATTCACTTGTTTACTTTTTATATTTTTTATGAGTAGTATATTAATTAAAGGTAAACAAATAATTAGAGAACGGAAAGAGTATATATTAAGTGACACTGTTGATTTTCGAGTGTTGTTATCGCTACCTAACATTTAGTGATTAAATATGAATTAGTATGATGGTAGTGAGTGTCACGTGAGCTATGACTGGATGTATAGGGGCATAACATGCACTCTTATCTGCCATACTGATTATTGTTGGTTGTTAACTCATCCTTAATCTGATGCTTAACTTTTAAGTGCAAATAAAACAACCATTTTCTGTTGGCAGATTAGTTTTTCTTAATCTCTGCTTGTTTGTTTGGCTAGTATCGTGTTAGAGTTGATTAAACGCGGACTTTGAATGCAGGTTGGACGTAACATACATCCGGCCCTAACATAAATTTTCTTTTCAGATCCATATTCAACTGAGCTAGCGGGTCATATCTATGTAAATGATTGTTCCCGAATAGCCAAAACATTGAATCGGCTCTTAAGCAAAAGATCATGATGCCAAAGAATCTGGTATAAAGGAAAGCTAGAAAGTCGAATACAAACAATGCAAGCAAGTGAAGAGGGAGTCGGAAAGATGTATTAGTTTTTATCTAGTAGGATCGACCTAATTTCATTTCCTTATATCGGAAATCAAATCACAATGATGAAGCAATGGCTTTGTAAAAGTGGGAAACAAAATAACATAGGACAGTGTCGTTTAACGGTATAAGGGAAGACACAACATCTTTATTTGTTGTTTTATTGTCTTGTAGAAAATGCTTTTTCACCAGCCATGAGCCATGAAGGCCATGATCCATTTTTAACATTTCTCATGCATCTTTCTTTTGATCATCTCCCACTAAATAAAGGAAAAGCCTGCTTCTTTGATTCTACCTTTTCATTTTTATGTTTTTAACTTTTTGGAATTTTACCCTTGGATTTGATCCTTTGGCACTATTTTTATTTTCATTATGTTTCGTAAAGGATATGCTTTATTATGTACTCCTATAGTTTTAGGAGTCTTCGTTTTTTTTTGGTGTAAAACGAGTCAAAATTATACGAATTCTAAACTCTGGTTATAAGTGTCATTTCTCAATAACTTGCCAAGTTATATAGTGACTCATATGACTTTTCTTTTTGACTTAATTTCAGCTTATTTCAGTTCAACTCAATTTTATTCAGTTTAGTTTAGTACCGCTTCATTCAGTTTAGCTTCATCTTGTCATAAATTAATTCTAACTTGAGCTCTATTCAATTCAGGTGAGCTTAATTTAGTTTCATTCAATTTAGTTTAGTTTATAGTTCTGCTCCTATCAACTGAAAAGAAGAGGACCTAAGTCCAGGATTTAAATACCAACAAGATTGTTGTCATTGAGATTGCCAAAAAATTAAGGGAAATGATAAATACCACCCAGTTGGTTATATTTAAGCATTTAATACCCTTCTAAATTTGGTATTAATTTAGAAATTAGAGAATAAATTACACATAAATCGATGCAATTAATGCATGTATTAAGTATTTATTTTCTTTTTAAGTTTCTTAAATACAACCCATTGGGTTGTATTTATCATTTCCCAAAAATTAAAACTATGAAATTGCTAGCAAATTATATGAGTAAATAGATTTAATTCCTCATATAACTAAATGAAGAATGTCGAATATTTTTGAGAATTAAGTTAGTTTCACAATAAAACCCTTATTATATATACGCTTAAATGCAAATCTTAATACAAACTTTGTTTTTGATGTAAAGTGAAATGCAAGGCCAATATGTTGTTGACGAGACTTAAACCCTGATTAAAAGTATCACCCCTCGCAAATCACGATTTAATCAGTTAAAGTAATCAGTTAAATTAGTTGATATCTGCATTTACATTTTAGCACATTACTTTATAGATACCAAGAGATGGTTGATGCAATCATGTGAAATGTGAAAAAAAAGTGATAAAACCTGAATTAATGAATTAATTAAGAAGATAAAATGTGGTTAGCAGGCAAGAGTATCTGACAGCTAGTTGCATAATCACACTTTATGTAATCTGTTTTGTTTTTACCAGGCAAACACAAATACACATAACATGGTCATTCTTATACAATCTCAAGGGGTAAATCTGATTAATAAATAATTATGCAAATAATTATGTCAACTGTACCAACACATTAATTAATTACAGGTATTATAAATAATGGGTTTAATTATTTCCAAAATTGACTCTTATTTGTACTAAGAGGTCAGACTTGGTAGCTATATACCACACTAAATAAAGTATTTTTTTGGGTTATTTATAAATTAAATTGAGAGATTTATTTTGTTATTTTAATCTTTGATCAGGTATACAATTTAATTTAAGTTTTAAAATTACTTCCACAACCGATCTCAATAAAGTAAAATAGTGTTTAATGATATTTAATTTAAGTTTTAAGATACCAAGAGGTGGTCAAACCTAGGGCCAAGTCGGCTCGCCCGAACCTGACCCGTTTCTCGGGTCGTTATTTTCCTTGTCCGCTTGACCCGTGTCCGACTCGGACCTACTCTCGGCCCATCCACAATGCGTCCTAGTTTAGCTAGCTAGGCCCGACCTGCACCTAACACCCAACCTTAATTGAAGAAGTTCATTGATAAGCTTAAATGACTAGTATTTAAAGGAATTACAAGTACTACTCATCATATAAAAAAAGTGTATTTTCTTTTCTGGGATCTCACGATAAGAACTCCACAGTTTTAGGATGCATGTGTGACCTCCTGTGAAGGTTTCCGGAATGCGCATGAGTGAAGATCAAATGTGCTGGAAAGCACATGTCTTGAACTGTGGCCCAAGTACACACTGACGAGCTACCACGAGTAACCGCTGTCCATCCAAGGTTTGAGTCGGAGTGTTATAGAGCCTACCCGCACGTTTGACCATCTCTAATAGAGTCCACACATATATTAATTTCAACTCTTGTTTTACAATAATGTTTACAAGATTTTTAAAAATGACCTACTTTTACCTCATTCTAGCAACGGTACTAGGATTTATCATTAAGGGAGTGAAAATTTCCGTGAGGAGTGACTACTTCTACTAGCCTCGTAATAAAAAAAATAAAATTAATTAACTAACTAAAAAACTAGTTTTTTTGCTGTTTGAGAAGCAACCACTCCTGCTAACTCCTTAAATCCGCCACTATCTCATTTTATTGTTTGGCAAGATCACAATACATATGTAAGACAGGACATGTAGAGGGTATGGTGCCATTTTCCTTTGTTAAATGTCATATTCAGCTGTTAAATCTTGAATCTTCATCAACAATATAATTATGTTCTTTGTCTTTGTAAGTAGTTGAGCCATTGTCATTATTATTTTCATTTCACCTTCTTTGATGATTAGTTATGCATAAATATTTATATTATAATTTTTATATTAGAGGATCTTACACAAATATATTGTAAAACGGGTTAGTTTTACACTTTTACTCCGTTTAACTATTTTTCAATTAATATAATCTAGTGTAGATCCCGTGCGAAAACACGGTATTTTAGATTGTCGTGTATAATCTAGTGTAGATGTTGTGCTAAGGGAGTAGGAGCCCAGATTGTATCCCAGCTGCCCACTAATTTCTGGTAAACTTTGATTTTATCTTAATAAAAGGTGCCCCGTTTTTATTAAATATATATAATAATAATAATAATAATAATAATAATAATAATAATAATAATAATAATAATAATAATAATAATAATAATAATAATAATAATATATAAATGAACTTTGAATTTTATTTTTAATTATCTACAATTATTAATGTGTAATACTAATAATTAAAATAGAGTGAATTTTATATTTTTACTCTGAATAAAAATGACAATGTAATTGAAACCATTTTTTTGTTAAATACGTTTATGATAACAAAGAAAATAAGATTCTCAATTTAATTACATAAAGNATAATAATAATAATAATAATAATAATAATAATAATAATAATAATAATAATAATATATAAATGAACTTTGAATTTTATTTTTAATTATCTACAATTATTAATGTGTAATACTAATAATTAAAATAGAGTGAATTTTATATTTTTACTCTGAATAAAAATGACAATGTAATTGAAACCATTTTTTTGTTAAATACGTTTATGATAACAAAGAAAATAAGATTCTCAATTTAATTACATAAAGTTATGCTTATTTTCAAGCTTTTAAAGTCTCTGATGAAGCATATAACCATTTTTTTTAAATTTTTATTACAATATACGGAGTAACAAATATAAAGAATAAAAAAGTGAAAATACACACTGGGATTTTAAAAAAATGAGTAAAATTTGCATACGTTTTAAATATAATATTTACGATATTTAAGATACATATATTTGACTAATGAGATAATAATGAATAAAATACATTTGACCCAACTATAAAAGTTGCGGTATTTGATAAGATATTGTGATACATAAAGACCATATAAAAGGTCTAATATATATTTAGATAAAATTAGGTCCAAATTATAATTAAAAACATTTAGGCTGCAAAATTTTCAATTTTTTTATGGGGGAATTATGATATGATTGCTTTGTAGTGGGAGTACCCTAAAAATTAGTAGCCTTAATCATAGCTCATAAGTCCAAATACAATCATTACAAAGATCCTTCAGGTTGAAAGATCTACAGATTATTTTATTTTTTTTACTACTTAATTACTAGTATTATTCAATATTAATCTAGTATCTCTAAGGTTAGGTCAATAGGTCAAAGAAGGGGTAAAATGTTCATATTCTACCTCTCTAAATCAAAAGAGTTTAAATGGTTATATATTTTTTTGAGTCGTATATTATCTGGTTTAGTCCATCTTCGAATAGGGTAGAACACTAGAACCACAATTATTACTCCGTATAAAATTCTCCTCGTGCGTTTTAACACTATTGTATTTCCAAAACAGCTAAAACAATCCCTTGTTAGCTTATCTAAGTTTGTTTTAGAGGGTAGAACGATCATGTTATAATGTAGACTTAGTGGTCCATTTATATAGATGGATAAAATAAATATAACATCCGTTTCACTGAAAATAAGAGCATATTAAATATCCTAATAGACGTCCCTGATTTAAAAAACGCACTTTGAATTACGAGTATAACTTAATGAGTTTTGACACCATTTTATTGTGATTAAACTAACTATATAATTAAGATAGTAATAAGCAAATCTGGCATGATATGATATGAATTTTGAACCACTCAATGAGTGGATAGTTCATACATTGTACTTGCAGTGGTCCTTATTATTATTATTATTATTATTATTATTATTATTATTATATGAACACAATATGAATGAATTAATCAAATGGTCCATAAATAAATAATTAATGTACTCCAATTCTCTGTATCATTTCTGAATAATAGCATGCTTAGCCCACTCATTTCCTTCAAGGTAATCCTTTTTTTAATAATAATAATAATAATAATAATAATAATATTCTATTTTAAACACAAATATTCGTTTTCAACTCTTATTAAATTTAAAACGAGTCAAATATGATAGATGGATATATTCAGAACGCCTAGAAATATCTAAAAAAATTGTCTCATCTATCTAAGGGGTGTGTGGTTTGATCAGTTTCAATCTTAAGACGAGTATATCCGTTTGATTCATTCATATTTATCACTTTTGATGTAAATATAAAGGAAAGCTTAAATATAAAGATTAACCGAGTGACTGAAACGGAGATATTATAGGAGATATTGTAAGAGGTCGCACTTTTAAATCCCTTTTCTATTACACTTGTTTAGTAAGAACAAAAATGTAGCTCACTTTCAAAGCATATTTATCACTTTTTATGTGATTTTCAGAGAATCATTGTAATTTTGTAAAGACAATGACCAGAAAACAAAGTCATTGTGGAGCTTCTGACTTCACAGCATTACCCAATTCTTATCACAATATCCACTCACCATTTCTCATACCACAAATTCTTACTGAAGACGGGCACTATTCCGTCTCATACATTTTTTAGTTTTTTGGTTGATTTTTATTGAATTCAGAAATTCTAGGAATCCCATGTTCTTTAATCTTTTTGTCATCATTTGTGCAGTAAATAAAACACTGGAGATGCGCCCTGAGGACAAACCGAGTTTTTTGTCCCAAAAGGGTTTTTCTGTAAGAATTTTAAATCAAGTTTGTAAGAAGGGTAATACTATCCAAATGCCGCTCTAATTTTAATAAGAAGTGAGATCAGTTCAGTTCGACTAGAACCTCCGCCACTACACTTCAAAATTGAAATAAATAGCTAAAAGTATGTCGTGACACGTGATAATCTTATCATGAAAGCGTCTCCTAAAAGAACTTGTGAATGCTAGTACAAGCAGAGCTACATTGTCAGTAAACCGATAAAGAAAAATAGGCACCCTTGTTTACTTGGCTTGCTTCTCGATACAATTAACATAATTGATGTACAACACAGGAACGAACAAAATAATTGTACTAAACGCACCCTACAAAGATTAAGAAACTAATCTATACTTGGAACTATATCGTGTCATAGGATACTTGATTGAATTATATGATTCCTATAGGCAAGACCATTTATCCTGCCCAAAAGAGGTCTAGGTTCTCTTTTGGGACCAGCATGAGGTGTGGAAAATCAGACAGACGGGAAGTACTTGTTGAGGTTGAAGGGAAGGGAGTAGAATTCCTCACTTCTTGTGTCGCCCTTGAAGGTTCTGAACTTATCCCACCAATGCTTACCCCTATCCTTCCTGATTGTACCATCTTTTCGGTGTAGCGTGTTGTCCAGGAAATATCCCACGATAGCAGCAACAAAGGCTTCAGATGAGAATGGGACGTTAACCATATCATTGAACTGTCATTTAAAAGGATGAAAGGAAATCATTTCAGTCAAAATTAGAGATTGCAATTGAGTTCAATACTGCATTAAGACCCACTTGACTAGTAGTAGAATCTTTTCTACAAACGTAATGTTTTCGAACCTACTCCAAAACGATTATTTTTAAAGCCAACCAGGCTCATTATTCGCGCCATTTCAGAACCAAAACTGACCCAATTTACATCATGGGTCAAGTCGAGTTTCGAATTGGGTTTGGAAAGAGTTTGGCATTGGAATTGTTATAAAAAAATAAATAGCCGAAACTCAGAGGAAAAACTAGCAGCGAAGAAAACAAAACAGGCTGAAGTTATTAAGCATACCCATCTAGCGCTTGTATGAACTGGACCATATCCATTGATTGCTTCATACTCATTGAAGTATTGAGGGATGGATAATCCCAAGAAAATGGAGAACCCGAGTATAAACTTTGTGCGAAAGCTGTTGAGATTGCAGAATTGTAGGAAGCTTAAACCAACAGAACCTGCAAAAATGTAAAACGTATGAGGAACATTTACCAAATGTGTAGGTTGTTTACTCCTTTTTCTTATGTGAATTTTGAGTCGATTTTCCATGTTTGTAGTCTATATTTCTCTTTTGGATTTTGGCCTCTTTTACCCAAATACTGAAACACATACATCATTTGCAACTGCACCTGTTTACCAACGTGGATTAAGTCTCTGAAAAAGTTTTAAGTATTGGTGTTTAAACTTTAAAGTGTCTGTTGTCACGGAATTACATGCAATGTTTTTGATACTAATGGTATCAAGTTTCGACCCCATGTCATGAGTATCAGTGACTTCATGAACAATTTCATGCACCAGCTATTTTATCTAACCTCCTGCAATATTATCTTTTTTATAGGTCATTATATAGCGAGAAATCATATATCAGTAGCTTATAACTTCGTTATACAAAGGACGTCATTATATAGCGAGAAATCACATATCAGCAGCTTATAACTTCGTTATACAAAGGACAGATTTTTGTGGCTTTATTATATCAGAGTTTCAATCTCAGGCACCACACTTACCAACATAGGCAAAGAAGAGGCAGTACAAAGCAGCAATGATTGGTGGGGGAATTGAAGCAAAGACTGCACCAAATTTGCCTACAATATTACGCAGTATGATTTTAGAATTAAGTATGCAGCGAGTTGTAGTAAGTCGTAACTACTACATTTTACGAGCTATTATTCAGAACACTTATTTAATGTACCCACCAAGAATGGAGAAGAATAACATAAACGCAGCTGAGATTTGGACAACGCGTCTACTGCCAACACGGGTCAGTGTTAAGAGGCCTGCATTCTCACTGCAGTAAAATCGAGTTAGAACATTCCCTGCAAATGCAATAGAATTATAATATTTCATAAAAATTAAGATACTTGTACTCATTAAGAGGAGCAATGTCTTACATGGAAACAGAAGATCCAGCCGCAGTTCCAAACAAACCGGACAACAAAATGCCAACCCCCTGTCAAAACAAAAAAAAAATATATTGTATTTCAATCCTTAGTATTCTCGTTGCATCACATCAGAATATAAACCTGTTTGTGCCGGGCTTGAAATAGAGTCGTTAATGTGGTTTGGAAGTGAGGTTGATCCTATCAAACCACAAGCTTTAAGCCAATTAGTGAGGGCACCAACCGCACCTACATAAACTGCACCCACTTCTAAATAGCTTTTCCATGGGGATACTCGACAATCTATCCCTCACATGTGTGGTCCTTCAACTTTCCCTTAACTGAGCTACTTTTTCTAAATATCATGGCATTCTTTAGTCGTCATGAGTCCATGACATGTCAAAGCCCCATAGGGTGAAAGTGTATAACTTATGAGTAGTGAGTCATGGCTCACAAAGTCACAATCACTTGATCAGTGATCACAAGTACAATGCCACAAATGTAGACCCAAGACAGCAACCTCGGCAAGAAGTCCAATTGTTGGGCTTGTAATGGAGTTGGGTAAACCGGGTTCTAGGGGAGTGGGTACCAATTGTAAGGACAGGTTAGTGCACACTAACCATCTCACTCCGACTTCAGATGCTGGAAGTCTCAAATTAGATATAGAACATTAGATTGTAGAACAAATCAACAGGAATTAAATTGACGGAGACTTCAGAGTTCAAAGTATGCAAATGGTTCTCAAAGTATGTATACCAACAAGAGTCACTGGCTAGTTATACCAATAAAGTATACAGACTATCGAACCAAAATGGGAAGTAAAAGTAGGTATTAAGAGCAACCCTTTTAACTGACCTGCCAACCAACACCACGGCTGAGAACTGAGGGTGGCATCATTGTTGCACTTGCTGACCTGGAAACCGCAATGAAAGCCCCAGTGGACTACATATTCAACAAGAGTCGTGCTCAGTAATGAAGATTGTCGGTGTTATATTATTCCCAAGCACTGCAAAATTATAAGGAAACGAGATACAAACCTCTACAAGAGCAACAAAGGAAGCAAACATCATGGCAAAGGCTTCGCCAGCATTAAATGTCGGGGCTCCCCATTGAAACGGATAGGGGACTCTTATCCTGCAAAGAAACATTGTAATCTTACCGACATGGTTAAGTAATTTGTTTTCTTAAAGCATTGTAACTTCTTTTTTTCATTTATGATGTCCAAGATAGTAATTCCCTGTTTTTAGATGGAGCATTTCCACAAAGGTCAACAAATGGAGCAAAATTGATGTTTAAGTTCCGTTATCGGAGACTAGATGCTAACACCTCTCTGGTAATTTAGAAATCTTGCCGCTTAATCCTACAAAGATAGGGTCAAACATTTGGCTGTGGTTTTCAGACAGAAATATATGGGGGATATGGGGCTAAATGGTGCTTTACGAAAAGCATGTTTTATTTAGTTTATAGCCCGACAATTTGCTTGTGAGATTGAACGTCTTTGCTTGCACAAACTAGTGCTAATACTCCTAATACGTCCTACCTACACTAACAAACTTTTTAGTTTGTCCACTGAACATAGGTAAGAATACAATAAGAAATAGAGCACAAGCTTACCATGGAGCTCCAGTTATGAGTCCAGAGCGGTCAGTTCGACATGAGACTTGTGTCTTTGGTGCAGCATGATTATATGCTCCGCCAACCGTTAGAATATGTGCATAAAGCCAAACAATTGCCACAGAGAATAGAACAGCAAACCGCTCAAAAACATGCTTTCCGAATTTTGTTGCTTGAGATAGATACTGCAAATATCATTGTTATATCAATAGGCAGGTCAAGACAGCATAGAGATTAATTCAGCCGTCAATAAAGTATTTTAATGATATTACCACAGCAACGAAGATCAGAATCACAAGCTCTGGCAAGCCAATCTCCACACATTTTGCCACCTATAACAAGTCAACACTTACTATAAGTGATACATAAAGTTGAAAGATGCTCAGGTAGAAAGGGCCAATACAAAAAATAATCAAGATAAGACCGCACACTAATTAACAAAATGTTTCCTTACCCCTGGAAAACCAAGCTCATACAGTCCGAAGCCAACTAGAGATATCAGAGGAACCACTGACAATGGGCTAAGGAACCTACAAGACACCCAAATAACAATAGTAAGAGTCCAGCAACCTTTTAGGTACTTCGATAAACAAAATCAGATTTTGTATGTGCACTTTGCAAAGACCCTGTATTTTGCACATAACATACAATTTCATGCGTTCAGCTATGGTCACAAAGACAAACTATTTTTGTTAAGAAAAAGAACCATGATTAGAGTATTGAGCACCAATTAAGAAATTAGTGAATGTGTCTGTTAGGTTGATGCAAACAGTAATGTCAAGTATGCGTCGACGCATCGTCATTGATGAATTGCACATGAATGCAAGAGATAAACTCCAGAATAATTACTCACACTCAAACATACAAAGCATTAACACGCTTTGAACCTATTTGTGAAAGAGTAGAGAAGGAAATGATCTATGGCCCACTAATTTTTTTAAAGCAATATGAGATTGAGAGTTTGAGACAGAACAAAAATTGCATTTATGCTAATCTAACGGCTTCACCAAGTGTATATTAAGCTTGACTTATAAGCACAAGTACATAGCTGTTAGCTAAGGTGATGCTGCAAACGGAAATGAAATAAGGAGTTGTATTCAGAGATAAATTTGATCAATTGTAAGTTGTAACCAACACTGACTCAAAAGATTACCAAATGTTATTTAGATTGTTTAGGTAGCCATGGTAAAGAAGTGATACAGTTTTGAGTTCCTAGACGGTAAGGGATAAAGGTGTGGACTTCAATATAAAGAGAAATATGTGTGCACGTTTTGTTTATCGGAAAAGAACATTATTTGTTTATTTCACATAACAAGGGCAGTAATGAGCAATGCAAGGAATACGCACGTACACATATCATGATGTAGAAAAAGACGATCACTAATGCTAACTACAGACTCACCTTGTGACATTACGCCATAGACCACTAAAGCCAAGGACGATTTGAAGGGTTGAAGCTACAATCATAGCCCCTTGTATTCCTCGCATAATTGTCCTGAATTTCTGAGTAGGCAAAATCATTATCTCAGTATTAAACAAGACATTGTGCAGAAAATCAAGGAACTGATTCACCATATCGCTTTCTTGGTATCAGCTGATTCAGCTCTATAGCCTCTATTATGACATTCTTCTTAATGAGGAGAGCAAGTTCAACCATTGCAACAAATTTTTCAAACCCTTTTGTATTCTTAATATAGGATTGCAATGTGGAAATTTAATGTGTATAACTGACATGGCGAAGGCGGAGGACATAGACATAAAATAGAGAATACTTCAGTGCTAAAAATGCTCTCTTGGATGCCTTATTTTGGGGGAAGAAGGGGGTCAAATTTAAGCACTATCCAGAGAGTTACATGCTACAAAACTAAATTTAAATATATCTAATTTGCAAGACGGTTAAACATCAACATAGACAGAAGATTAAAATTCATAGCACTAACCACTATTGGGTCTGAGATATTACTGTATCGACCAGCCAAAATGATAGAAATTGTGGGTGCAACAAAGGTATAAGATCCTCCAATTACAGCCGGCAAACGAGTTCCAAAGGTTGACTGTAGAAGTGTGTTCAAACCAGCGACGAAAAGTAGTGTCTGAATAACTTCAGCTTTCTCTGTCTATCAAAATGGGAAAAAAAGGAGCAAAAAGGCTAATCAGAAAAATGTGAAGTAAATCATAATTCATAAACCATGTCACAATGCCAAGCCGTAGAAAAATATTTAACTTCTTAACCATATTTAAGGTATGACTGACCTTTCCACCTCCCATTTGAGGAACGAGAGCACTAGGAATGAGAACCGTAGTGCCAAGCATCACAATATAGTGCTGGAATCCCAGAAGGATGGCCTCGGCTGCAAATTAACGACAACTTCATCAGTTGTTACGCAGAAATATACAAATTTCATCTGATTTTTAATGAGTAGTTACAAAACTCAATTCTAGGATAGCCTTGATCCTTAAGGCCTTAACTGAGCAAATGCGCTCGTATCCTCATATGCCACAGGTAGATAAATTGAACTACAAAAGAGATACAATACTGCAAGAACACTACGCTAACCGAGTCTGAATATCACCATTGATTACTTCATAGAAACTTAAAAAGCTGAACACATAGTCAGCCGCATCCACTGGCATATGTGTAGCTACATGGCATCCCAGGACTAGAGAAACAAAATTCTTCTTGCATTTGGCTCAATTCTGGTGTTCTAAAAATTATTAAACTTTACCTAAAAATCATATCGTAAAATTTCTATGGGACACAGACACAAATTATTCTAGCCCTAATACACACATACACAAAATGATACGGTTTAAACTTCGGTTATCAACATAGAGGGGAAATGAATTCCAACCAAACTACAAGCAGAACAAAAACTACCCCATAGCTGCAACTTCATCTTTACCCAGTATAGCACCTAAAGTTATATGCCTCAAACCAGGAACCATAATTTTCAACGATCACAATTTATATTCCGTTTACAACTACAAAATCTAAACAAAAAGAAGAACCCGCCAAAAGAAAACAAAGTATCAAACATTTAAAGCAAGCAACAAAATAAACAGCACACATACTTTTAAGCAAAAGAAGAAAATAATTGTAAACATATCCATGACAAAGTTAGCAAAAAAGTCCATAATCAATCTAATAAATCGCCAACCAATCCACCAAAGGATCCCATTTACTTCCGATACACTCTTAACTAACTAACTAACTAATCAAAATAGCATGTAACCGGAATTAGTAAGTGTCAAACAACACAAAGTAACACAAATTATAGAATAAGGCACTTCCATTGGTCAAAAACTCGTTTATTATTATCAATAAATGACTAAATGAGCTATTTAACATACAAAAGAACCGTTGTACACTGTAATTAGAGAAAGAGAGCGACTCACGCCATGGTGGAGGACTAGTAATGCAGTAAGACACATTTGGTAACTGATCTTTAGGTGGATGTGGTGCTGGTTCACTTGCCTTAGCTGGCGCTGCTCCTCCTGACATCTTTATCTCTACTTAACTTCCTTAAACACCAACAAAATCATCAAAAATCAATTAATTCAGCAAATTAAATCAAAACCCAGATCCAAGATTCTACCTTTTCCTTAAAAACAGATGAATTACAAGCTCATTAACTAAACCCACTTCAGAAATTTCATTAATTTCCCAGAAAACTCCACAAAAATAACCCAACAACAAGAAAAATTAGAGTACTACTATAGTGTAAGTGTCTGAACTACTTTAAGGAACAAACCCACCAGCACATGTACATCCACTACTAAAACAAAATCTCATTTGAGACCGTCTTACTTTTTATGCTACGTGTTTCATTTAATGCTAGCTAGAATAACAACTAACTTTATCGTAAACATAAGTTAAGACGGTCTTAAACAAGATTAATCGAAAAGCATCCAAACCTACCTAGAGATCAAACAAAACAAGATGTGACCTAGTAATAGTGAAAAGTAATCATGGAAAATGAATGTTGTAGTAGAATGAGAGTTAAAGGTTGAAACTTTATAGTAAAAATCAAAACTTTATATTATTAACAAAGCAATATCAAGTGGAAATGAAAAGCTGGACCAACAAAAAAAAAAAAAGCAAAAAAGGGGAAAAAAAGTCAATAAATTTATGAAAGTTTACCTTATTATTGTTGTTGTAGTACAGTAATAAATCTTAGTTGAAGAAGAATAACAATGTCTGAGTGAAGGGTCCTTCCTCTTTACTCTTTAGCTCAGTAATGAGCTCAACTTATGACCATTTGTCCCTTTTTTCTATTCTCTGCCTAACTTTATCTGGAATTTAATTTTAACTTTAATTTAGTTTTATTCAAGTTATTTTTAAAAATTTTATCATACCCTTTTGGTATTTTTTTTTTAAAAAAAATTGGATGTTTATTTTGTTCGAATTCTTCTTTAAGATCGTTTTTTGAGCTTAAGACGACATAAGTTGTATTCGTTTTACAAAAGTTTTTATTTAAGACGCCCTTTGTTATGGGGTATGCTCAATTTAATGCTACTCATTTTAATAGTCAACATTTTTTCTATATTTCGTGATTTATTTAATGCTAATTATTGGATTAGATGCAATTATAATAAGATAATTTTAAGTTTTGAAAGTAGTTGAAACTATAAGCTATGTTCTTTTTTACTTAATTTCAATTCTCATTCAGTTCACTCAAATTCAGCTCGACTTACTTTAGTTTTATTCATCTCAATAAATTTCAATTTAATTTAGCTCCAATTAGGTTACTTTAGTTCAATTCAGCTTAATCCAGCTCAATTCAGCTACATTCAACTTAAAATAACACGTCATACAAGAGAGACGAGCCTAACACCACTTATTTTCTCATCTTTTGGTGTAGAATTATCATTGGGCACCCCGTTGCCCTAATAGTTGAACCTTAAATATTCAGTCACGAAGTTTATAGTTTAAAGCTCGATCCCGGTACCGTTTACTCCGAGATCAAACAACTTTTTTTTATCATAGGCCAATAAAGTGATGCTCCTACGAAAACGACGACATATGTGGTTTGGTGGGGTTAAGACTCAAGAGTAGTTGTGAAATGACAGTCTTGTCCTTTGAGTATTTGACAGAAGGGTACTTGATAAACTCAATAATTGTACAACATATTATTAATGTGGGGAGAAAATCTTGACTCTGTTTTCCTCAGAGAATATTTTGTGGGTACCCCTGGAATAAAAAAAATAATAATTACAAATTAAGAAAAATTAGCCAATTAATTAATTAATGTATGACAATAGGAGTATTTTATTTTATACTCTAATTCTGTCAATCAACTTAGAAAATTACAGTATTATTATACTTTAGTACTCAATCAATTTAGTACATTATACTCAATCAACTTACCTAACACAGTATTGTATTTAACAAGATATTGTTCTAATTCTTGCTGTTACATCCTGGTTGGTGCCTAGGAATTCAGTTACCGACTTGACACATATCAAGTGTCTCCTCCATCTCAGTCGATTATTTACGTTCTTTTTATATATCCTTTATAGAATCAAATGAATGTAAACCGATGATCAGAATAAATGAAATTGTGTCTGGATCGGTACATGTCCATATTAATTTGAAGAAATTGGAACTTTTTTTTTTTTTTAATGGTGTAAATCTATATTTGCTTATACATATTGTACATTTGTTACTATCTCAAAAAAGGTGTTATTAGGACTATTAGATTATATCTATAGACAAATAAAGTTATTAAGAATAGAGACATCTCATTTCCTTGTAAAAATTGAGAGTATTGTAACTAGTTATTCTGTATGTCTTTTATTTTTAATAAATTAAATAAAAATCGAGAAAATCTTAATTAGCTATGTCATCATGTTTTCGATAAATTAAAAATGAATTCTTAAACATGTTCGCTACAAATAACATATAATCTTGCATTCCTATATATACAATAAGAGAGATTTTTATCTCGCTCATTTTCTACTTTGTTATTTATGAATTTATCAAGCATCTCGTTTGTTGAAGCGTGTGATTACACGATAGATTTAGTATTTTTTTATATTCCGTAATTCTTATTGCCATAATAATAAGAAGAAGAATATTACGAGAAGGGACTAAGATTATGCTAAGTCGTCAGTAATCACTAGGAAATCAAAAGAATCAAAACTCTTGTTATTCGATCTAATATCGGATTTTAAATTGTTAGTCTACCTCATGGAAAATCGGAATATTACAACTTTTCGAAAATTGGATTGAAGAAAAACTAAGTACAAGAAAAAGAATCGAAACTCAAGTTTTATTGGTCTAATATAGAATTTGATGTGATTAGTGGATTGTGTAGAATAATTGAAACTTTTTGTATTGAAAATAAAATGCAAAATGATGAATAAATAGATTAATCAGATGGATAGAGTGTAGATTGTAGAAGAAATGATGGGGTCCATAGTTTAATTAATAGACACTCAATGAAAAATGTAGGAATAATTATTGGTTATTTGTTATTTGTCAAATTCATGATGCATAGATTATCTTATTATTGAGATGGGATACATGACGTTACCGACATTATAACTATAATTATTATTTGTTATTTGTTATTTGTTATAATTATTTGCCAATGTTAAAGTTTACAATTCTTCAATGCTAAAAATATGTAATTAAACAATGATATAAGAACTCTAATTTGGTGTAAATGATTTTTTAGTGCATGTGCGTTGTGTCTTCTTTTTAATAAGTAATAATCACTAAAGTCAAGGAAATTGTTAGCCTAAGTATGATTACAAATTTTGAAATTGACACAAACCAGAATATAGTACTCCTAAAAGGCTAAATGGTTTTTTTTTTTTTTTTTTCGTAATTTATTTTCACAATATGTTTTTTACTTATCTTAATAGTGTTTTTGCAATAGTTTGCATTGATACCCATCAGTGACTCACTCCCATTATATTAGAAAGAACAGTAAACCAATTCCTAGCAATTTTGTCATCTCAAATCAATCAATTTCTTCAATTATGGATGGTTGAACAGACAAACTGATGCTTTTTTCCATAATTTTAGTAAATTATTGTTTATGGTTATGGTGTTAATTAGGGTTTGAGATGATGGTTGAAGGGTGTCCATCGCTGGTTGGTTGCAGCAGTCGGGGTGAATGAATGGGGACGTCAGCGCGGTGGGGATAGGAGGGAGTTGCGGTGGGGAAAAAGTGTAATACGAATTGGAGGGGGTGGAGGGTGTTAGTTTGTACAGATCGGATGGTGGTGGTCGAGGTAGTGCGATGAGGCCCGTCAAGGGAGGTGCTGGTGGTGTTCACCGGAGAAGGGAGGGCTTGGTAAAGGCGGCATGGGTGGTTGATGGTTTTGGCAATTTTTTTTTTCAAGTCTTCTACTGCAGTACAAAATTTGGTAGCACCATATAAATGAAAGAGAAAAACCGTCAGATGTGTATTGTAATGAGTAAAATGCGTACTGCGAAAATTAATACCTTTTTTTGCTATAGGAAGTTATAAGTAGAGTTGTGCATTGTGCCGGGCCAACCCGGCCCAGTTCGGTTTCATGGCCCGACACAACCCGGTGTCATCCTCTGTCCGGGCTAGTGCCATACTTCCTCGGCTCAGCCTGGTCCAAACACTAATAAAAAAAATATGAACGTCGTCGGCTCGACCTGGCCCGCTACTCAATAGTTCGGGCCCAGGCCCGACTCAACCCAACCCGATCCTCATTTAGTGTCGTGCCTTTTGGGCTACTGGCACTCTGGCTCAGCCCGGCCTGCATCGGTCGGTCCAACACGTAACTCTAGTTATAAAAGCGATTTTGATGTTGACATAGTTCGAACCCTTACCAGAAGTATCATATCAACTAAGCTAATTGACATATGCATAGTAATTTTAAGAGCATCTTTAACGGACAAATTCAAATATTATAGCTTATTTTGTCACCTCAAAAATGTAAGAAACTTTGTTATTATTCTTATGCTACACACCCTTTTAATGGTATAGACTACAACAATTTGTAGCTTGCATGAGTCCACACTATCATTTCATAGTTTAAATTATTTGTTGTTTGCATTTTTCATAACATTTATAAGAACAGCTAAAACATACGGAGTATCGTTAATCCTACTAACTTTTCATTAAAATGATGGGAAAATGTTATACATGAACTTCCATGAATTAATTAGTTGCACTAATTGTGTAATTCCTTACAATTTAGCATCATTTGTAGGAGATTAACAATATATTATTATATTATTATCCTAAAAAAAGAGAATAATGAATTGAATGATTATCACATGAGAATAAATCTAAATGAGTAGGTAAATGGTATTATTATCATTAGGCACATAATTGGGGTGATTTGTCATCATGTGAAAAGGGTAAAACCGTAAAAAGACACATAAAAGATTCTCTCTGAAAAGGACAATTGGGTAAAAAGGGAAAAAGGTATAATCTCATACAACCCCACCTTTCTTTCTTATCCCCTCCCACTTTTTGTCCACCTTTTTATAATTTTTGTGTCTCTTTAAGGTAAATTTCCATTTTATACTGTTTTACTTTTCTCTTTTTATGCTACTGTATTAGGTAGTTAAAATGTTCAAATGGATACAATTAGTCAATTAGCATGGTAACTTTGTGTTTATAGTATAAAATGCACAAGTGGTGAACTAATTATAATTGGTGTGCCGTGGGCTTGTGGCTCTCACTGTACGTTCACCACTTCGTGTAAAGTTGTATGAGAAAATTGAACCCCTTCTAGTTTTCTCATCGGATATGTCTTAGCTGGTCAAGAAGCTTGCTCAATTCTCATGGACAAGGATCCAACTTCTTCATGTAAAGTTGTATAAAAACCGATATAATAGACGAGATTGTTTATACAATTATACAAATTGCATTACTAGTAAAGCACAAATTCAGTCTTTCCTATAGTTAACTTTAATTTATAAATGATCTGCACGACACTCTAGTATGGAGCATATGAAAGTTTAGACCTTTTTGATGTCGCTGATTCTGGTTCGTCTAATGCATACAACAATTGTCGAGCTCAGATCCAACAAGACTGGATATACAAGCCATGGAAGAATTGTATGCGTTCGTTTGAAGTAAAAGTCATTACCTTTTCAACTTCAGAAAATAGAGAATAGTCCAATCGACCCGTGTAACTAGAGCGAATAGCATTCTGAGCATAGAAAAATGGAACTTTATTCAAGAAGCTTGTAGCAGACATGATCGAATTAAGACCAATAGCGGGAGAAACAAATATAATGAAACAAAAAACCGACACACTGGACGAGTAGCGGATCAAAATCATCCATGAATAAAACTGAAAAATCTATGATGTCAAAAGGAAAGCTTATTTTCTTCAGCTTAACCAAAATATGACTTCTGAAAGCCCACATAATTCAGATATGTGGAAGCCAAAATAATATCTGGAGATAATTATTTTCCAATTGCACAATCTCGAAATTTACTACACCGAGAACACCACCATCTCTAGTTGATGACGTCAAGGACAACCTTACGAGACTTTACGACGGACCACTTCAAACGTCGGTAGTATGCTGCTTGAAGTAAAGCCAATGATAGAACAAATATCCATTTGAATCCCATCTACATCAATAAAGGAGTTGATTCAGAAAATCATGGTCATCAAACAAAACCAAAAACTCAAGAAACTTACTACAAGCCTCACTCACCAGTTTCCTTTCTTCCATCTCGGGCTCTGCCGCCCATGATAAGAATGACACAACATCTTTGCCCATCTGTGACAATAGACACAGAACTAAGTCACTGTACGTTATATACTTATATGTAACCACAATTCCATCATGGATTAACCGATCCAGCGAATTGTTTTAGAAATGGAAAATAATACACCTCTAAGTTGTTATTTTCCAATATATTGCCACACTTAACCAAATTTTTGTCCTGTGGTCACCACTTAGAGAAAATGTATTGAAGGTTTTGGAAATAAAGCAAATCCCACCTGAGCCTCGGTGGCAGCAGTACCATCCTCATACTCCACAGCACCATCATTAAGCATCTTAGGCATGGCAATTGCACCCCCTGGGAAGTAAGGATTGTAGTGTAACCCTTCTCGAATCTACAATTAACACCAACAAATCCCATATTCAATGATTGGAAAGAAAATCAGAATATTAAAGACAAATATGAAAGTCCTGTTATGCTCAACCAACGGTGGGCAGCCTGGCAAATAGTCCGAAAGTGGTATTTAAAGGAAGAAGATAAACTGTCTCCAGAAGATAGCATATCCCTTGCACATATATGCTCTGATAAAGAATGAGAATCTCTAGTGTAAATAACAAAAACTGACCGCTGTTGGGAAGTATGGAAACAGAATCTAAACATCAAAACTTATCAGAGATTCAGAAGAGTACTCCCCATAAAAAAAAATTCATCCTAACACTCCAGGGTCTCAACTGAATCCCCTCACAAACTCATGGTAGTAAGCACCGACAGTTAGGAACCAAAGATTAAATGTGTTTGGACTTGTATAAGCAAGTATAACAGTATGAGTACAACATTTGTACATTTGTACCCTAACACGGTTGTCCTGTAGAAACTAAGCCATGGACAAACTAATCCATTTTTTCCTCTCTACATGCCTCTTTAGATAACATATGTTTATCTCCCATAAGGTAGTATCCGCGGTTAATTTGCTTCTAAGGTTGTATCCTAGTTAATTAATTCTTTAAATAGACAGAAAGTTTTAGAAAAAAAAAAAAAAAAAAAAAAAAGAGGCTTGCTTATATTAAATAATACGAGTAGATACTTAGTAAGTAGACATTAAGAAAAATGTGACCTATGAAATTTACACAGTTTTTCAGTTTCTAGATTACACCCATTTGAATTTGAGTACTAGTAAAGTAGACTCCTTATGTTTCAGTATAGTACCAAAAAATATTATTACAATGGGTCCAATATAAACAATTCATGCACACTTTATGACAAGTCTAACTTACTATTGTTCCTAGCAATAATCAGCTATCACCACCACGTGGATAAATATGTCTAGAATCCTGTAATATCCATTCTCAGTTGCAAATTTTTCAAATGACAGTAACGGAGAGAAACTATTGTCCTTCAACTGACATGTCATAAATCATTCCGCCAACTAAGGACATAAAGAACCCCATGAAACTCGTCAAAAGAGAATTAAGAGTTCACTGTCCTTAGCGTGATTGGTTCTCCAATACTGCCAATAATCGCATCAGATTCATTGTTCCTAATTTACTACACTAAATAATTCTTTGTTTTAAGCCACCATTTCATCTCACTGACTTAAAGAACCACCTTAACATCTTGTTGATCTGGGGCAGGCCAAGCGGGGAGCATGAAATCCTGAATTACCGAATATGAGGAAAATATAGATGCAGCCAACGAAAAGAAGGATTTCCCAACCACAGCACTTAGACCAAATGAAACAAACACAGCTATTCCTGGCATATTTCTAACGTAATTACTTTCTCACATACGGACTTTACTTTTTCACATACACTTTTTCATTAACTTTCCATCTAATACCCTTCTTACCTAAACCTAAGCAAACTAACTCTTATATCAACCTTTTCCTAAAACCTAATCTAATTGTTCCAAGGACTTGAACAATGAATCATAATCCACCAATAAAAAACTACAAATCTCCAATAAAAACTACAAATCTGATGAATATTGTTATCACAAATACCAGAAAGTATAGGTTCTAAATCCACAGATTTTAGCAGTGGAAAAATACTATAATTCATACAAAATCCAACACAAACGAAGCAGAAATGTAATGATTTTATATGAAATATCAATATTCAACTTTGTGCACCAACTTTATGTACAACATTACGAACCTTCGCAGACCATCTTGTGCATCTCCTATCCACTATGAGTTATGCGCTTGACGGAGCAAGGAGGGTAAGCCGAAGAGTGGGGGGTGGGGTACATCGGAGGGCCGGTAAGCCAGTAGTTGGATAGGGAAGGGGAGGGTAATTGGTTTTGAGTGAGGGTCATCATAAAAAATGACAAGGGTAAAATCGTAAAAAGCGCACGTGAAAGAGTAAATTGTGTATGTGAAAAAGCACGATCCATTTAACACTAGGTGCATTTTCACAATACTTCTGATACACAAACATGACCTGATATTAACTATGGTATAAGTTGCATTACAGCAATATGCATATGCTTTAAAAATTAAAAAATGATGAGTGGGAAACTGGGAATACATACCGAAACACCGGCAGGTGGATCACGGTAACCGGTCAGCAAAGCAAATACATAGTTCTGGCCATTGTGTCTAGCCTGCAAGAGAAGGAAGATAATTTGAATCATTCTAATGAACAAGCATCAAGCAAAGACCCAATATGGTAAAGACATATAGAGCCAGACTAATATACCTTCGTAATAAGACTTAGATCAGGAGGATATGCCCCACCATTAGCAAACCTGGCAGCGGATTCATTGGGGTATGGCTCAGGGAATCGGTCGCTTAGCTTACCAGGACGAGTGTACATTTCACCTTCATCATTAGGTCCATCAGTCACCTCAATCTCAGCAGCCATAGCTTTTACCTCATCCTCAGTGTATGCAACACCCACTAGATCACGGTATGAAACCAGAGACATTGAGTGGCATGAAGCACAAACTTGTTGGTAAACTTGATGTCCACGACGAATCCTGAAATTCAGACCTAAGTTAGCCACATCACAAAAAAAATACATACCCGTATATATACAACACTAGAGCCTTAATAACAAAAATACATTTCAGACACTAGGTAACTTACCCTGCATGATCATATGAGCTCAAAATGCCATTGTGAGGCCAGGGGTACTGTGGAGCCTCAAGGCCATGCTCAGCTTCATCTGCTGATGCTACTGTGGCAAAACCTAAAACACCAGCAGCACCTGCGCCTAGGAGGGCAATTGCTCTAATGGCTTTCACACTGGAAGATCCAATTGTGTCTTGATCTTTAGAGATACTCGATGATATCGCTGGAAGTGCCTGCACAGCCATTGGGGTAAAAAGTAAACTTTGATGATCCAGTGAAGTGTTGATAAGGAATAAAGATCAGAATGTTAATAGAAAGTGATTTTAATTAGCTACTTTAATAGAACACTACAAAAAAACAAATATTTTCCACAAGCTTCAAACGTGATAACACATACCAATAGATCAACAACGGGGCAGAAAAACAGAAAGGTGACTGACTACCTATTACCAGATAACAATTAAAGTTCATTATTATTGGTTAGTCTATGCCTCACGTTAAAAACTGATAATGGCTTGGTGCTAGCAAGAAAACTTCAAAATGACCGCCCATATGGAAACGAATTAGATATTCTCAAAGAGAGCCAACCATACATCAGCCTCAGTATCATAAATCATACAGCGATCATTTCATAGATGAAAAGCCAGAGAGGATGAGAATTGAAGGTCAAATGGCACAAGGTAAATATTTAGAAGCAGAACTTATTAAGTGAGATGGTAGATTTCAATAACAGCTCCAAAACCCAAAACATACTACAACATTACCATGTTGCCCTAAAAATCTTGCTTGTGGCAGGGTAAGGGTCGAGCACTCGGACGTAGTGAACATTTCAAGATTTTGCAAGTACAACTGTACAAGAACTCTCCAACTTCATATAACCAAAAAAAGAAATGGAAGTCACATGAGTAACTAGCTGCGTAAGCAAAGCAGTGATGTGAAATTTTGTACATGCAAATTGCTACTCAAAGTTTGGAGAATGATGATGTGCTCACGGCAAAGAGAAAGGTTTGTGTCCGTTAGGCTAGGATTCACTAATTGTGCACTTGGTAGACGACAGTGTGGAACCCATGGCAAATACAGATATCATGAAGGCAAATACATTCAGCAACACAGCTTGTAAGTACATAGCCCACTATAGACAAAAGGGCTAGAAACCGCCAAAGGTGTTTATCAATGAGTAACTACAGGGTCAATCAAACGGCTTGAGTGGACAATCAAATTCCAAAAGTAACATAAACTAAAATAGATGTCATGTGCAGAACATAGATGACTACTAATACCTAATACAAATAACAATCTAGAAGACCTGCACTAAGACCTTGTTTGGATACCAAAAATGAATGGAATGTTGGAGGGGAAACAGTTTGCCTAAGAGGAGGGATCCAATTCCCCTCAAATCCCTTCAACCTCATTTTGCGATCCAAAAAGTGGAAAATTGCCTCCCTCCAAAAGCCTTCCCTTCCCTTCCAAACCTCCCTATCCAAACAAGGCCTAAAAGGGTACTTAAATCAGTTAAGCTGCTGTGGGGAAGGTCATTAGCAAAGTACGAAAAGCAACATATCAGACCTCATGCTCAATAACAACTTTGAACCCGCAGCTAACTACAAATCCTAAACTTTCAGTTCCAATGCAATGAACCATAATACCAGAAGGAGATAACTCATCTCCTTACCATGGAATTTGTTCACACCTTCAAATCATCTTCAACAACAAATTTATGAACTTTCACCCATTTTTCAATTCCACCCTAATAAATCTACTAAATACCCTACAAGACGCCCTAATTTTCGTCGAAACGATAACCTAAACACCTTAATATCTTAATCCAACAAAAGCCGTCAACAATCCACAGCAAAAACAAAATCTTCCAATTAATTTCACACAAATTAACCCAAAAAAAAAAAGAAAAAAAATGATTACATTGGATTGACTTTGCAGATTCCTCTTCAATAACAGCTGAATTAATCTACCTCCAGCCATTTCTCAGCTGCACAAAAACACATATTTAAGCAACAAACATACAGATCATAACACATTTTGTAGATCGACAAAAGCGTATTAAAAGCGCGAAAGATAAAACCCTTAATAGATCGAAATACGGAACAATTAGATCGGCGAAAGTAAGGAACTTGAGAGTGATTAAAAGAGGGGGTAATTACCGGAGAAAGGTGGTGATCGGAGATTTGGGGGAAATTTGGGGGAAAATAGAAGACGAGTGTTGATTTAATTGTTGTGTGTGTGGTTATATTCTAGGGTTCGTTGATGATGATGCAACCACGTAGCTAGATTAAGAAAAAAAATGGAGGGGATAAATAGAAATTATTTATAATTATAATTCATAAAAGTATAATTTTTTTTTTTTTTGGTCAAGTCATAAAAGTATAATTATGCGAGTATTATATATGTTGTTTATTTTCACATTACATTTTTTTCCCGTATAATATATTTAAACAAAATTCACTAAATACAATTTTCTCAGAGTCTCAATCTCCAACCATATAACCAGTCAAATTAATCAAAATTCATCATTTATGTATCTTAATTTGAATGTGTAATAAGTAGTACTCCGTATTTGATTAGTTCATTGCTAATTATTAAGCAAATTAATATTCTGGTCGTGGGATGCTGTTATTATGGTCGTCAGCGGAGTATGGAGGCTCCAGGGGTCATTAATTAAATTAGTATAGGTGGTTATGGTGGATGGTTGATGGTGGAAGTTGTGGTGTTGGTTATGAGGTGCTAGTCTGCTAGATAAGGGTTAGGTGTGTTATAACTTATAAGAAGAGATAAGGGAAACGTGACCTGCTAAAAAGGTAGACGGTTATTAAGTGTATTATGAGAAGGAGGAGGTATTTGTATGGTATATTGTGAGTTAAAATGAAATTCGGAGTATTTTGAAAAGACCACCAATAGTTTAGAGTATTCTTATTAAATAATCCTAAAAATAATTTGATTATATCATATGGAAATATGAACCTAATTGAAATGAGGATATAAACAGGCTAACCTCATTAAATTTTGGAAGATAAATCATTGAGATGAAAGAACAATTTTGGAGGAGAAGATTACATGTACAGGTTGTGAAAGATGAAAGATGAAAGATGAAATATAAAAGATGAAGGCGCATATAAGAAATGAGGTTTGGAAAAAAGGGTTTAGGGATGTGTTTAGAAAGATGAGCGGGAAAAATTTTACTTACACTACAAAAAAAAACACGGG
>VHZZ01001448.1:103658-114919 GCA_009801015.1 Silene noctiflora | reverse complement strand
ATTCTCACCCAAAAATACGATTAAACCGTAATTTATTTTAAACAACCTATTAAATTATTTTTAAAACTTAAATTCTAAATTGCGGGTGTTACAGTAGCTGCGGGGTTGGAAGGTCGTATGACATAAAGTTGCTCGTAGGCACTAGTAGTGTCACCAGTTGTACCTTTTCTTATTTTATATAGTTGAGTTTTTCTTCTTGTCTTTCGCTGTGAAGTTGTAAAGTATTTATTAAATATTCTTGGATGGTCTATTTGATATACTTACCTCGGGTAACCCAGATGGTAGCGTCTTTATCTTCTAGGAAGGTCTTGTTAAGGCTCATTGGAAATAGGGGTGTTACACATAGGTAGGATAAATAATAAGTTACTTTCGGGTTTTCTAGTACCTCAATACAAAATATCTTAATTTTCTCCACGAATCATGCACTAAGTAAACCGAACACAGCCCATTCAGTAAAATGCAAAATAAGTTGTTCTTGAGAAATGTCATAGGGCACCTATTCTTTAGTCCAATTTCCTAGCAGGAAATTTAGCAGCCTTGCAAAGTGAACATATCCAGGAGACGATAAACCATAGCCAATCCCTGCAAGTACATCTAGACTGAGTCCGCCAACTGGACCCACCAACTGATAATGTTCGTCCATGACAAAATTAAAAGTACAGGTGCGAAAAACCAAAGATCATTACAGAACATAGGCCAATACCTAAAAGTTACAGTATAAACTCACAGCAAATATATAAAAGGAGGAACTGTATAATTGATTGTATGTTAAATACCATGTTTAGTTTCTTAATTTTTATAATACTTTTTTCCAAAAATCATAAGTTCATAACAATATGAAGAGATAGTATCACTTTATCCGTCCGTATCAGGGGCGGATCCACACTAGCAAATGCTACAGCAAAGAAAAAAAAATCTTCATAAAATAATAATATGTTACACCATAAATTTTCAATTTTGGCAATTAATATTCTCCTTCCCAAAAATAAAATTAACCAACTTGCCTAAATTATCTGTCCATATTTCTTAAAATCTGGCTAGAAATCATTAATCACATTTAATTACCACAATTACCAAGATTATTCTCTAGTCTCTACAACTTCCATATTGATGCTAAATCTTAATTAGTAAAAAACAATTAAAAATTAGATTAAATGTTTTTGGTAGAATTATCAACCCTTTTCAATTTTACTCGCACAATTCTCAATTTCAAATTCTTCGTAAATCACACATTCACAGTGTCATATGTTCCGACCTCAAGCATCACTGGGCTGCCACTCCAGCAAACCTCCGTTGAATCGTCATTGGGTTATTTTAATTTAAAAAATCAAGTCAGGGGAACGGCGGAAACGTTACTCCTTTTCTGCGTTTTATAATCAAGTAATAGCTTTATTTATTGATTTAAGCGTGAAACTTTGCAAGTAATTGCTTTGTACTCCGTATATGTGTTGCAATTCAGTAATTACTTTGTTAAATGATTAGTAGTCTCTGTATTGTATTTGAATAATGAATGTAGATGTGGAAATAATAGTATGGTGTATTTGACATTTTGACTAATGGATGGATATTTGAATAAATTTTTCTTTGATTTATTACATTATTTGTTATCTTGTATTCTTGCGGCAAACCTAGTTAGCTAAGGTCTCGGGTTTAGTGCCTCTGTCTTGTTTTGTTTTTTCCTATAATCTCAACTTTTATTACACATTATTTAGGCATTTGATTTTATATTGTAAATAAAAAAAATAAAAGATGGAATAATTACAAGTTTTATCTCAAAAAATGTCCATATAGGAAACCGAGAATCAATTCAACCAACTGAACCAAGTGGACAATTCAAACCCGATAATAAACCTAATATAGTAAGATTAAGTGAAACTGATATTGTAAAGCAATATTTAGATACGATAATTTTGCTACACCAAATAAAAAATCCTGGGTCCGCCCCTGCGTCCATAATAAGTAATTGATGGTATGTTAAATACCGAATATTTAGTTTCAATTCTGATAATACTTCTTTCCAAATATCATAAATTCATAACAATATATGCAGAGATAGTATGATTTTATCCGTCCGTAATAAGTGTTGGGACTGCCGCCTCCACGACTCCACCACACCGTCACATTAGTATGATATTTTCTACTTTGGGGCAAGCTCGCACGGATATTTTTTTAAACTCCTACCCAAAAGGCCTCATACTAAATACTCCCTCCTATTATAAATAAACTTCCTTATTTCCTTTCGTAGTTGCTCTTTCATGGACAAGTTTTACTTTTTTCATAGACATTTTTCATAATTTTTCCACCATCTACCCTTTTTTTATGAAACAAAACAAAAATCTCTCTCTTCCTATGCCTCTCAAATTTAATCAAACCGACGATTATATATCCAAAACTCACCCACTAATCAAGCTTAATAGCTCTATTTTCAGAAATAGATAGAGATAGAGAGAGAAACTACCTGGAATATTCTCTAAAATTTTAACCTAGATTTCAGAAATTCACTCACACCATGGTTGTAATGAGGTTTTCAGATAATAAATTTTCGTCATTATCTTCATCTGCTAAAAATACTAAAAACACGAAAACACGAAAAAAAATAAGGAGAATGTTTCAGAGGTTGTTGTGGTGAATTCTCGACCATGTACAGAGGAAGTAGCAGTGCAAGGTCCCCAGTCTACAGATGCAAGGAAGACGATTTATATGGGAGAGATTATTGGCATTCCTGTGCTGAATTTGACGGAGGACAAAGATGAACATCAGAACTCTGGATGGACTCTCAGACAGGGAGGACGAAATATCCCTCTCATGGAGACAATAGTAGAGGATGAGGAATTAGTGGATCTCCTGCAGTTTACAAAGGATGATATTAAATTTGAGATAGAATTCCGGAGTCAATCTGTTTATTATTACATTTTAGGGTCAAACCCCCCATGGGAAGTCATAGAGGATTATGTTTATAAAGCATGGGATGAATTTGGTATAGATAGGGTTTCATTCATGTATGATGGTATTTTCCTTGTTCGATTTAAATCATCTGATAGAATGGAAGCTCTATTAAATGCTATTTATTATTTCTTTGATAATAAGCCTATTGTGATTAAACCATGGGTTGATGATATAGATATGGTGAAGGAGACTATTGATATTGTCCCTGTTTAGGTCAAACTGGCTGGTGTTCCCTTAAAATTTTGGGGTGATTGTTTACCATCTATAGCAAGTCTGGTTGGGAAGTATATTAGGAACGATATTGCTACTACTGAAAAGACTAGATTGAGTTATGCTCGAGTATTAATGGAATTAGAACTAAACTAAAGTTTGCCAGCACATGTGAAATTCTTGGATGAGACTGGAAAACTGGTTAAGGTGCAGGTGGATGAAAGGATGCCTGCATCTTGTGATTTCTGTAAAGGTTTAGGCCACATTAAGGAGAAATACAGGAAAGCAATTAAAAAACCAATCCCAAAAGCTGGTCCTAAGGTTGTTCAGGCTAAACCAAAGCAAACTCATGTCTAGAAACCAGTGCAGAAAACTCAGAGAGAGTCAAGGAAAGAGCAACCAACTGTATTGTTCACTCCCGAATACTTTGATGAAGAAAAGTATTACTACTCCTACAATGAATTTAATGAGACTGAATAGGCAAGGAGGGGTAACAGGATTAAAAGCATCAGGAACAAATAGCCCTTATACTTTTGTGGATGCTCTAAATGGAATGACAACTCCTAGAGGAGTAGAGAGGAGAGTGGAAAAGATCCCCCCCCCCCCCCAGTTGTTACTCATGCATAATATAGGATTTTGGAATGTTAGGGGTCTAAATAATCTGAATAAACAAAAAGTAGTGAAGTGGTTTATGCAAATAATGGTGTTGGGTTATTTGGTTTATTAGAGACAAAAATAAAACCTAGGATCTTTTAAATAAGAATTATACCTTATGTGATGGTTGAAGTATAACAACTAATAGTGGTTGGCATAAGGGAGGAAGAATCTGGGTAATGTGGAAGCCTGAGATGTTTACATTTCATATTTTGGCATATGATGCTCAATTTATTCGTATGCAGGTGCAGTCTAGAACTGATGACAAGCATTTCTTACTTACAATGATATATGGCCATAATGATTTGAATGTGAGGAAGGTGCTTTGGGTTTTTTTTGAAAAGTATTGCTCAGTCTTACAATGGACCCTGGTTGTGAGCTGGAGATTTCAATACTATGTTGAGTCATATTGAGAGATTGGGGGTAATACTACAGATGCTGAAATGGAACACTTTCAGGAGTGTGTATCACTTTATTGTGTTGAGGATATCCAAGTAACTGGTGCATTGTTCACTTGGTCTAATAAACAACAGCCAATGGACAGGGTGTATAGTATATTAGATAGAGTAATGGGAAATCAGGAATCGATGATGGAGTTTGGGGAGTACCTGGCTCATTTCCACCCTGAAGGATTGTTTGATCACTGCCCATGTACTATTGCTCATGAAAGGATAGATATGGGAGGCAGTAGATGTTTCAAATACTTTAGTATGTGAGGCCAATCTAAAATGTTTAAGGATAGTGTGAAGAGTGTCTGGAATAGAACTTATACTGGCACTAGGATGTTTCAGGTGGTCAAGAAGCAAAAAGATTTGAAACCTATTCTTAAACAATTAATAAGCAATGTTTCTCTGATGTAGAGAACAGTACTACAATCTCTGGTGTATTGCTTGAAAATTTACTGAAGTCTTTGAGTGTTGATCCTAAGAATATGAAGTTAATGCAACAGGAAATGGAGGTGGCTCAGGAACTCAGAGCCTTACAGGCAGCAAGAGACAGCTTTTTTATACAAAAAGCTAAGATTCAATGGTCTTTAGAGCAGAATCTTAATACCTCATACTTTCATAACTCAATAAAGAAGAGAATTCTCAAGAACAAGGTTATGAGTATTGAAGATTTTAATGGGAATTTATGCAATGAAGGAGACCAAATTCAGACTGCCTTTCTTGATTACTATCAAGAATTATTAGGATCTCACAAGGAAACCAGTCCAGTTAATGTTGTTGTAGTCAGAACAAGGAAGTGTTGTACACCTGAACATTGGGAAATTCTACCAAACCTGTCACTATGGATAAAGTTAAGCATTGTCTTTTTAGTATACCAAAAGATAAGTCACCTGGTCCTGATGGATATACAAGCCAATTCTATAAGGATGCCTAGGAGATAGTGGGAAATGAGGTGTGTGCTGCTGTGGTTAATTTTCTTGAGAGTGACAAATTATTAACCCAAATTAACTCCACTCAAATCACCTTAATACCAAAAATTGAGAGACCAACTAGTGTTAAACAATTCAAACCAATTGCCTGTTGTAATGTGATTTACAAAACCATTTCCAAGATCATTTGTTCAAGACTTGCTTTGGTTCTCCCTGATATCATCAGTATGAACCACGGTGCTTTTATAAAAGGCAGGAGTACACTTGAGAATATTCTCATTTATCAGGATTTGGTGAGGTTGTATAATAGGAGTAATGCATCACCAAGATGTATGTTTAAACTGGATCTGTAAAAGGCCTATGATTCCATTGAATGTACTTTCATTGATCAGATGCTGACTGCTTTGTGCTTCCCAGAGAAAATGAAGAATATTATTATGAGTTGTGTGACTACCCCAACTTATTCTCTGAATCTGAATGGAGCAACAGGGGATTAAGGCAAGGAGATCCTATGTCTCCATTTCTGTTCACTATCTGTATAGAGTATTTATCAAGGATCTTGGATTATGCAACTAATAAATGGTATTTCAAATATCATCGTCTTTGTGGAAGACTCAAACTGAATCACCTGCTTTTGCTGATGACCTTTTATTGTTTTGTAAGGGTGACATCAGATCAATCATGTTAATTCTTATGGCCTTCTCCACTTTTTATGCTACTTCTGGGCTCAAAGTTAATACTTCTAAATCTGAGGTGGTGTTTGCTAGTGTTCCAACTGATGTTAGGCAGGCTACAGATTTCAGGATTTCAGGAAGGTAAACTTCCCTTTAAATATTTAGGGATACCAATTCAGGCTGGCAGACTTATAAGACAGGATGCTAATATACTGGTGGAAAAAATGATTAATAAGGTGAGGAGTCTGGGAGCAAGGAAATTGAGTTATGCAGGAAGGCTTATCCTCATTAATTTAGTCCTGAATACTTTACACTATTATTGGGCATCTATCTTCCTTATTCCCAAAATTTTTATAAAGAAGATTGTAGCAATTTGTAGGAATTAATTATGGGATGGGGGCATTGAGTATCAAAGAGCTCGTTTGGTGGTCTGGCAAAGAGTATGCTGCAATAAACAAGAAGGTGGTTTGGGTGTCAAGCATGCTGAGCTTTGGAATATGGCAACAGTAGGTAAGTTGGTGCATTGGTTATATACTAAAGCTGATCAACTCTGGGTTCAGTGGATTGATCATGTCTATTTAAAAGGGGATGATTGGAATGATTATAAACCTCCAACAGATTCCAACTGGAACTGGAGGAATAATTGTAAAATTAAGAGAAAGATGGAGTATGGCTATGTGAATAACACTTGGGTAGCTGATGCTAAGGGTTATCCTATTGGTTTCAGTTACAAGTGGTTGGAAGCTGTGCACCCCGTGTTGTGTGGTATGATGATGTTTGGGATAGTTTTTGTGTCCCAAAGCATTCGTTTATTTGTTGGATGATTAAAAATGAAGCTCTCAACACTAGATCAAAACTGTTCTCACTCAAACTATTTGAGACTAGCAGTTGTGTGTTGTGTGAGCAAGGAGATGAAGCACATGATCATATTTGTAAGGACTGCTTGTATAGTCGTCTGATTATGGAAAGGATGGAGCACTGGTTGTAGATGAAGTTTGATAGAGGCCAACAGGTATCAGTTTTACAACAACACATTTGTAGGATGGCTAAATTTGTGACACCCACGGATTTCTACGGAAGATAAACATAAACTTTGCAGCGTAAAAAGCAATGTTTTAAAAACTTTGATATAGAAAACCGAGAAGTCACTAATCGTAAAAAAAACTTAAGCTTAAGAAATATTTAATACAAATTACAACAAAAATAAATGTAAGGGATCCCGATCCCTTAACTAAACAAAAGTTATATATTAACTACTAAACTAAACTACAATGAAAGGTCAATAGTTGTATGAACAACGCTCGCTAGCTCACTCGTCGCAATCCCCAAATAATCACCAACCTCTAACCTGTTCATTCGTTAAAATGAATGCCACCGTCAGTGAGGAGTAATTCAGGGTTCTCCCAGCCATATCATGTCAAAATGAACATAACCAAGAACGTATTAGACCATATGAAACATAACCAATTTGACATAAGCACTACGACATAATAATGGTACTCAATGCATATGAAATCGATCATGAACAAAGGCATTTGAAACTTTCATATGAGACAATCCGATCAATCCATCAAATGATAACACAACCTTAAGTCAATACAAACACCATGTGACATAGATGAACTAGAGGCCAACAATATAATACATATGATTGAAAACCGTAGCCATTCTTTGGAAATCTATTAGCAAACATTGCACGGGATGTGGCTACTAACGTCACACGCGTACTTATGACTTGCATCTCACTATAAATACGAATGGGACAATCAATCCCGCCAATCAAATCGATACTAGATGGCTTGCATCTCACCCCCTAGTGTCGATATGATCAATACCAAAACGGACTCAAATGAAATATGACACGCGCTCTATTCAAACCATGCAAGACCTTTACTACTCTAGACTCAAACTCCACTTAGTAGGACAAACGGTCCTAGTCTAAACCTGGACAGACTCTCGAGAGAAAATATCTCCCGAATAAAATACGACAAACGGTCGCATCCAAGACTCGATCAACAAACAATATCCGAGTACCCCACATTAGGCAAACGGCCTAAGGAGGCATAATTGATAAAAGTGAACCCACACTAGGCAAACGGCCAAAGTGGGGCGTAAGGTAAGATATGCATGAATTAAGCAACATGACAAACTCAAAAAGATCAAATGAGAGGTATTATATGTCATTCCATGCATTTGAAACACAAATGGATGATTCATAACTCAAATGTAATTTACTTGAACGAAATGTAAACAAATGATAACCATGTGAGTCAAGTATTACGAAACATGAGATGAAAGGTATACAACCCAAGGGGGACTCACATATGAAGCACATAGTATCATTTCATACCTTTCTAACATGAGTAAACATCTCATTTCACATTTACAAGTCATTTGGATAAAGTAACGAACTGCATTTATGTAAAACACGAGATGAGACGTAAACAACCTAAATGAAGAATTGCTTGTTTGGACCTGAAACTATTATAGATGTAACGGTATCGAAAAATAAAGTGGTCTAGACTTTTGAATCACTTCAATAGGAATCTGGATGAGGAAATGACGTCCGTTTTACAATCCGAGCTCAAATAGGCCAACTGTGCACCAACTCGCAAGAGTCCCACAAATCGCAAGAGTCCCACAACTCACAAGAGTCCTAAAACTCCGAAAGATACCTAAACAACTCTCAAGAGTCCTACAACTTGCAAGAGTCCTACAACTCGCAAGAGTCCTACACAACTCGTGCAAGAAATTCACATACTTCAACATAAATGCATACCATCGACTATGAACATGTAATCAAAAAGTAATTTCACATGTATACTCGATATAGATCATAAACTTGGGATGGAAATCAATAGTTCACACATTGGAACAACCAACTTTACCCAATTGTTTTAAAACCAATTGTCTACACACTTCAAACAACCAATTTCACACAATTTGTCCTAAAATCAAACAATTCCAAACTATTAACTTCATGACATAATTAAACACAATTATTAAGAATGAATAAGACAGTTTCTTCACTAATTCACCCATGTAAACAAAAGACTAGAAATTTCCTCAAACCACCAAGAGAGGATTCCACACACAAACTCACTCAACTTAAAAACATGTGAAACATGTAAAGATTCAAACTTTAACACATATGTGAGTGAACTAAAACATATAAGCAAACAAATTTGACATAATATCGAGTAACCCATCACCGTTACCTTTTAGCGCTCCAAATCGTCAAATAGACATGCCCGAGTCCTCCAAGCTTGTTCCCTAACAAAAACCCCAATGAATTGAGTGAAAGCTCTAACCCTAGAAAGACGGATTTGAAGAAATCTAAATAAAGACGGTGTCTTTCTTACATAGAAAGAGGGAGGGCGAGACAGGGAGAAGAATGGCGCGAAAATGAGTCGATTTGGTTGATAAATGAGCAAATTATGAGAGTTTTAAGATTGGTAAGAAAATGTGTAACAATGGTGGATGTTCAAGGAGAAGAGTTGCTGAAATTTTGAGGATGAAGATGTTAGGGTTTATTTCGTATGCCATATGAAGAGAAAAGAGTAGGAGTAAAGTCCCATTAGTCATACTAGGCCCAAACACCTAAATTGAGTCTACTTTTACTAAAAATATGTCCCAAAGCCTACTACAGACTTAAGATGGTTATTTTTATCATTGCTATTATTATTATACATCTAAAGCTATATTTTCATGGAAATTAAGTTTTAAGAATTTAATTAACTTAAATAAAGCGATTAAATTATTTGAAACTACTTTGCGAAAAGTGCGGGTGTTAAAATCATCCCACCTTTTAAAAAGTTTTGTCCTCGAAACTTGAAAGTGGAAAACGAAAATTTCACAACACCAATTCTGCACATTAATAACGACCACATAACAACGGGTTACTACATACAATAACGTAATATAGAAAACCGTTGCCCAGATATTGGCGTAAACCTCAATCGTGCAATAATAAGGAAACGGTTTTTCAATTAACCGTAATAAACTTTTCGCTTACAACGGTTATAAAAAACCTGTTTTCAAATCTATGCAACGGTTTACAAAAAAACCGTTGTAATTTATTTTTCTCATCGGTTTTGTATAACCGTTACCGATTATTAACAACGGTTTGGGTATAACCGTTTTCTGGTTTTAAATGAAGAACGGTGTTTCATAACCGTTGTTACATTTATAAAAAAACGACTGTTCTGTAAGCCGTTGTTATATTTTTTTTGAAGAACGGTGTTATTAAAACCGTTATTACCTTTTGAATTGTTTTTTTTTTTTTTCGAATCAACATTATTTGACAAATGCATGCAAAAAGGTATTAGCAGTATATATTGCCGTTGTACATGTATGTAACCGTTATACTATTCAATTTGCTCTATAAATACATCCTAATGTTTCATTTATTTATCAGAATTTATCAAACAATTACTCTTAACCTCTTTCATTATTCTCTCTCTCTTAATTTATAAAACATATATATGGTTGGGTTAACAGGACCACAATCACGTTCTTGTTATGTCTGTCCTTTTACTTGCATTATGCATAATATTCCCGTTTCTTTTCTAGATGGAAAGGGTGTAATGAAGGATTTATCGTGGATGAAGGGAATGTTTATTGATGACGTCAATTATACGCCGATTAAAAGAGTCCACCCTGTGTCAACAAGCAGGCATGGATTTCAAGGCTTCGCTTTTATCGAGTTTGACACAACAGTCGACTCTCATGAAACTTTTTGTCAGGCAAAAAAATTAGGGGCTAGATTTGGGGCGCAAGATGCGGGGAGACCAAACTTTTTTTCGGATGCTAAACAAAATGACCCTTATCTATGGGTTGCAACACATGTTGATCATCTTCTGTTGAGTCATTATAGGACTCATCACAGTCTTACCACAGTGCCTCTATCATGGGAAACGGAGGCAGTACCCCCTGTGGTAGAAAATAAAGTGCCGATCATCGACATGATCTATGCCGAATTTGTTCAAGATTACCCATCGTCATCGGAGTCTAATTAATTAAGTCTTCATTTTTAATTTTAGCATTTTATATATATTATATTAGTTGTTTTTTGTTCAAGTGCTCTCTGCTTATTAATTATTTATGTTTTTTGTTAATAGTATTCTTTAGCGTTTTAAAAAATTAAACAAATGAAGCAAGAAGGAAAATAAAACCATACGCAGTACGAAATTTGATTGGAAAAATTACATCAAATAAAATCGTGCTTGCTAATAATTAGGAAACATAGTGCGGAATTCATTGACAATATCGCTAAAACTATCTCTTTCACCTTGAACCCAATCAACTGTGTCGTCTTCCCAGTCCATCGGAACTGTCCCGAACTCATAGTTACGACGGAGTACATACAAAAATGAAACTCTTGCATGGTCATCTTCATTAGC
>VHZZ01001445.1:123415-133499 GCA_009801015.1 Silene noctiflora | reverse complement strand
AGGTTGACTCAGGAAAATGAATAAGAATAATGTGTCGTAATAATATAATCTTACCAATAAGACATGTTACTAGTTATTTTGGTTGTACTGAAGAATAATGTAAGCCTTGTATTTCTCTGTGTAGGGAAATACGGCGGTAACACTCTGTAATTTTCGCTGCTATTAATAAAATCTACCATTTTGTACTCCTGTTGTTTACGGGGCGTTACACGTTTGTTTCCTGCTTGTGGTGTGTCTTCGGTGATCCTTTTGGTGAGCAGTTTGTCTTAACAGGTTTTGATATGGTTTGTCTGGATGCTTTAGAGGGACGCGTCTTTACGGAGTTTGACTTATGGAGTCTCGATGTAGTTGGATAGATGTATCAGTTATACCTTTCTTTTGTAATGAGTTTAACATGTAATTACACTTTAAATGTTCTTTTATTGACGTTATGATATGCTTATCCTCGGACAACCGAGATGGTAGCGCCCTTATCTGCTAGGGAAGGTCTGGAGAAAGCTCCTTGATATATGGGGGTGTTACAAAGTGGTATCAAAGCGACGATTTTGTAACCTGTAACCAATAAATGTAGAGAGTCAAATAAAATGAACCTGATGTATGTAGTTTGGGAGCCCCTTTGAAATATGATTTTGGGTGAGAAGGCGCCCTCATTCCAAAATCTTGGCCCCAATATGCTTAAGCCAGCCGCCGCGAATGGGGATGTTGAATCGGGAATTGTATGAACATGTGTGTTATGTGCAAGATATGTGTACAAGAGGTGATGTCAGGTGAAATTAATGATACATGTGGTACGTGTTTTTCCTTAACATTGTATGTGTAGGTAGGTAAATGAACAAGTAGGGTGTATGAGGTGAATGTGTGTGTTTATGCGGTGGTACGTATGTTGGGTAATCAGTTTATATGTTGCAATACGTGATGGTAGGTATGAAATTGTTATAGTTATGGGATAGATAGATATATGAATGGGATATAAATCGTTATATCTAATAGAATCCGAACGAATCGCTGATGATAGCTAAGGGCGTTGATTAGATTTGGATGTCTTATTATATATTCGATGATGATAGCTAAGGGCGTTGATTTAAGAGTAACTAGTGACGAGTTCTAGACGCGCCATAGACTCCGAACGAATCGCTGTTTTGCAGGAATGACCACACATCATAATAAGTCGCTGCTTGTTTTTTACTGACTCGACCGAGTGGACTTAACTCGACCGAGTACATGAGCACTCGACCGAGTACCTTTAATTGATAGAATTGGTGATTAGACTATTTCTTAAGTACTCGACCGAGTGCCATCGACTCGATCGAGTTGAGGTTACTCGACCGAGTACCAAAGAAGCTCGATCGAGTATCGCGGAATTAGAAAACTGAACTTACCATATATCGGGTTACAAAATCTATAACTTCTTCATTATTTTCCACTTACTTCTTCTATATACCTTCAAAATCTCTCACGAACCCTACTTTCTACTTCAAGGCTTGGTGATTTTGCGTTCTTGTGCTCCCAAATCCCTCTAGTTTATCTTCTTTGATTCAATTTGCAAACCAGTTCAAGGTAAATTCAGTTTTCTCTTTAATTTTTGAAGAAATTATGGAACCATGAATATGGTATATGCTAAAAATTTCGATTTTTATGTCTTAGCATTGCATAATAATTGGTCGATTTTGCTAGGAATACCTTGAATCCCTTGTTATTGATGTTAGAAACTCCAAGCTCAGCTCAAATTTTTGTAACAACCRACCCGAATTTTCTAGGGTTTGTCTCAAAATTTTCGATTTTGTCAACTTAATTCATCTATAAAGGTTGGAAAAATGTAGGGGATGATAGTATTATCGTATTTGATGTTTTATTAAAGCTAATTTCACCAGAAAATTCGTCTTAAAACTTCATCCTTTTAGTGTAAAAGTTAGAATTTTGTACCTTTTTTTGCAATAATCGGTATTTTAAGCTTTAACTTGGTAAAACTTATCCGGATTCTTGTTAGAAATTTGGTTAAATCTTGGATTTCAACATTCAGCTCATCTTATTGATTTTGGAAAAAAAGTAGATAGGGTTAGCGGGGTTATGTTGTTTTCCAAACTTGCATGTTTTACAAAGAAATCTCGCCTTAGGCGTTGTCTTGAGTGTATATCATATTTGAAACTTCACTTTTGGTTTGGAAAACCCGATGTTTGGCTAACTACATTGCCGCAGATGCCGAGAAATGTTGTCACCCGTCAAGCAAGCAAGAGAAGTAGGGCTACACGGAAGGATGGAGAGGGGAACAGTGGACCCGTGGTTCCGTCGGTACCTCAGTACCCAACGGTGATGTTCCGCGACTTTGAGCAGCGGGAGGAATTCGTGAACTTGATGGGCCGCACCCTGAAGCCCACAAGGTGTATTGATACGGGGATTTTGGAAACTCTGGGAATTGAGGTGGATGTGCGTCACATCTTTGAGGTCTTGGGGTTGAAGGGGTTATATAGGTTGAGGAAGCATTCCTATGAATTCTTGACCCTAGAGTTTATGAGCTCCTTTGACTATGATGTGGAAGGGAAAACGGTGGATTTCCGGTTGATGAACACTAGTTTTAGTCTGACCTTGAACCAGTTTGCCGACCACCTTAGGCTTGCTCGGCCTAGGGCCAGGTACTTTAACACCATCCCAGCGGAGTGCGGAGCGAGTAGCTACCTACCCTCGCTCACCGGAAGGACTTCCTCTACCCCCAGTGCCATGTTGATTAACGACGTGCAACACGTGACCTTGAATATCTTCCTTAGATCTTTGACATGCTTGTTGTATAGGAGGAAAGATGTGAGTAAGATGAACTCACACGAGGTAATAATGTTGATGTCCTACCTTAACCCCGCTCGGGAGGAGTGGTGGGCCTATAGTGCACCAGCTATAGTATGCACCAGCTTGGCCCTGATGGCTCAATCATCGACTCGACTCCTTAGTTGTGGCGCTATATCCACCCGCCTAGCCGTGTGGTTGATCTATTTCAAGGCTTCTCCTGCCCTTAGACCCATGAGCACCGTTGTCCCGACATTGGATAGGGCTTACTTCATCAGACAAAAGTAGTTGACGGAGTTGTTGGGTGGGGGTTTAGCTTGGAGGGTGAGGGGTAGGAGCAGGATGAGGTTGCCGGTAGCGAAATACCTCCCTGTGACTGAGCCATTAGCAGAGGCTGCACCTGACAGCGAGGAGGCCGGTCTTCCCATGCAGACTTACTTGATCGTTGATGACCTTCTTGAGGAGTTGGATGAGCTGGTTGGAGGAGATCACGTGAGGGAGGAGATCAGGTCTCTAGGGCAGATAGGGTACCCCGGAGGGTTAGAGAGGTGGCTAGAGAACCACCGATTGTACAGTAGGGACCACCTCAGTACCAGTATCCTGGTTACCCACCTTCCTATACTCACCAGATACAGATGAGTGAGCTCACGGAGAGGGTATCGAACGCTTTGGTGCTTCAGAACCTCCATGAGTTGGCCATTCATCAAAATATGGGGACCGATTTGACTCAGTCGGTGTGGTGGAGAGGCTCTTGGGATGATAGTGGGGTGTTCCACAGCTATGGGGTGGATAAGAGAACTTGGAGAGGTCCGGAGAGCTACCCTTATGGGTACGTAACACCGTGGTGGACCGGCGGGGGATCGGGAACGAGAACAGCCACAGGAGGAGATGTGACATGACCCTCAAGAGCGGACACACCCGGAGCTGATGGTACCGAAGACATGGAGGAGGATGTTGATGACTACCTTTGAGGGGTGATTTTATGTTGTTCTTATGTTCCAAAACTATGTTCATTTTATTTAGTTAATCGTGGATATTTGAATTCTTGTGATGATGTTATGGTTTCACACTCGGACTTCTTTCGTACTCGAATATTTCTATGTTTGTGACGATGTAACTGGCCATAAGGCCATACTTGTGTTTATTTTATTTACACTTATGTTTATTTGATATTGTTGGGAATAAGGTCCCGGAACTTGTTTGTGGTAAGTTGCATTGCAGGATTTAAGGGTGCCCTGACCTGGACCTACTCCATCGAGTACGTGCTACTCGATCGAGTAATCAACTGGGTACTCGATCTAGTTAAGGCAACTCGACCGAGTTGGATTATACCTAGCCTGAACCCTTTCTGCTTCTTGGGTACTCGACCGAGTAGCAGAAACTCGATCGAGCTGGGGTAACTCGATCGAGTATCACAGTTATTTGATCGAGTGCCAGTCGATAATAGGTGGTGACTTGCTTATTTGTTGACTTAGGATCATAAGAGGATGTTTCGTGTACCTTATGTTGTTGCTATAAACGGTGATGATTCCTTGTATACCCAATGTGTATATATGAGATGTATTTAAAGCATATACGATGTTTTGATAATTGTTCTTGTAGTAAACATAATGTCCTTGTTCGGTGTTTGTGTCGGCCACAGTAATGTCATCTTAATATAAAGTCACCTTGATGAGACATGCATACCTTGTAATAAATGGGGTCGGGGCAAAATCAAATTGCTGTTGTAGCTTTTCGTTCACATGTTTAGGAGGAGACAGTTCCAATTTTGTACCATCGGGAGCACGGGTTTGATCTCCTTTTGGTATCAATGATTAAACCATCTTTGAGGTGAACTTCGGGGACGAAGTTCCTTTTAAGAGGGGAAGAGTAATGTCGCGGTTAGAAATGCTGCAAAAGTGTCGTCTTTTGAGTGATTTAGTCGTTGTATAATGAGTTGTATTGTTCTTAAATCGTTGTTAAAGGACTTTATGTTAATTTATGCGCGTGTTTCACTTATGGTAATTTATGATAAAATGGTCATAATAATTTAAGTGAAGTTAATTGTAATAATGTATATTAAATGAATTATTTTGAGTTATAGTGGTGTACGTAGAATTATATATGCATTGTTTTCCTATAGCTTATACGGTTGTGGCGCGTGCATGTGTAATTCCTTGTATAATGCGTGTTGTTTTGATAATTTGGTAGAGGTCGTGGAGTGCGATAGTTGTCCCTGGTTGTGCGGAGGGAACGGATGATGATGGCGGCTAATAGCGTTCACGGAGTGATGCCAGTCTCATAGTGGTTTTGACTTGTTAGGTAATGTTTAGTCATGTCCTTAGTCACCGTGGCCTTGGTTTACTCTTGGGCTGGGGAGGTATCGGAGTGGAACTTTGGGGAAGAAGTTCTTTTTAAGGGGGCAAGACTGTAATACCCGCCCTGTTTGGGACCCGTTAACTGACCTTAGACTCGTGGTTGACCATTGGGACCTTGTTAGAACGGACCTTAAAGACTTAGCATCTTTGGGGTTTGGGAACTCGGTCTAGCTTAGGCTTCTCGATCTAGTAGTCTAGATACTCGATCGAGTAGAGGGAACTCGATCGAGTTGGTTCACACTCTGTCGAGTAGGTACTGCTCAGCGTTATAATATAAATCGCAAAGTCGTAAACCCAAAATCAGTTTTCATTTTCATTTATCCTAAACCTAGATGGACGACACCTTCTCATCATCACCCTTTACCCTAATCCTTCACCTTGGGAGCCTATCTTGGAGATGGAGACTCGAGTCAGGTTGCGGTCTTGTAGCCGGAATTCCGGGCATAAGTAAGTTATCATCATCACCGTCATTCTTGAGTTGCGGGAAATGGTTATTTGTAATAAGAATATATATGTCCTTGTTGTTATGTGTTTTGGATGACGGTTTCACAGTCATAGGGTCGTGATGATAGTTTCAGATCTCTAAAGGTAGGTTTTCCTACTCAGTACTGTTGATTATGTTATGTATGATGCGTAAGGATATGGATGATGTGATATTTTTTTTGTATGTGGTTCACGAGGTGCGCCCTCGGCTCAGTGGAGTCATGTTCGGGAATGGCTTCACGCCCTTGTTCTCCCCCTTGTGGTTCCCATCACAAGGGGGTGTGCACATTAATGGTCAATGGGTTATCGTTCTATGGTATTGAGCGCGGCTTAGGTGGTAAGGTTGTGGTCCCCACTGGCGGATTGGATTACTGGTTTCAATTGGTAATCCGGCTGGACAACAAAGTGGTGTTAGTCAGATGTACGGAGATTTGAAGGAGTTGGGGTTATGCTTGTATATGTTATGTCAGTGTGTTTATCTTCAGTTACTGACCTTGTGTGGTGTCATTTGTTTCCTTCTTGTTGTGTATCTGCGGTGATCCTTTTGGTGAGCTATCTGTCTTAACAGGTTTCGATATGGTTTGTCTAGATGCTTTGGAGGGACGCGTCTTTCACGGAGTTTGGCTTATGAAGTCTTGACGTAGTTGGATAGATGTATCAGTTGTACCTTTCTTTTCTAATGAGTTTAACATGTAATTACACTTTAAATGTTCTTTTATTGACGTTATGATATGCTTATTCTCGGGCAACCGAGATGGTAGCGCTCTTATCTGCTAGGGAAGGTCTGGAGAAAGCTTCTTGGTATATAGGGGTATTACAGTCTATTCGTTACTGTCACATTATTTAACTCTCTGTAATCTATACACAACCTCATAGTTCTTTCCTTCTTCTTAACAAACAACACTGGTGCTCCCCATGAAGACACAATGGGTCTAGCAAACCCCTTATCTAACAGCTCCTCCAACTGCTTCTTTAATTCTTCCAACTCCTTAGGTCCCATTCTGTAAGGTGCTTTAGAAATAGGGTCTACTCCAGGTTTTAAATCTATGCTAAAGTCTATATCCCTTTATGGTGGTAATCCTGGAATCTCATATGGGAAAACATCCTCAAAATGCCTTAGTAAAGGTATACTCGTCGCCGATCCTTGCTCTTCGCGAATATCCCTCACATGACATAAAATCAACTGTCCTCCTTTCCTTAAGCAAGATTTCAGGGTAATTGTTGATATAAGCTTCACCTTAGGGTTAACCACATATCCCTTATACGGCACTCTTACTCCCTTGGGTCCCCTCAAGGTGACTTTATTTTGGTGGCAGTCAATAAAGGATCTATATTTACTTAACCAATCCATCCCTACGATCACCTCAAATCCCCCTAAAGGAAATTCTATTAGGTTAGTGTGAAAGACAACCTCCCCAACCTTAATGGTCACATGTTTATTTAAACGATTACAGATTATTAACTCCCCCGAAGGTATATCTACCACATCATTAATAGCATCAAATTGGGCTAAATCTAACATCATAGCATGCTCACTAGATATGAAAGAATTGGTTGCTCCAGAATCAAATAAAACAAAGATATGGGTACAGTTTAAAGGAAATGTACCGGTGACAACATGACAATCACCCTTAGTTGCTTCCTTCACCATCATAAATAATTTTCCATTGTTCTTTGGTCTACCCTAAACTGTAGGTGCTGATGCTGCTGCACTCTTAGCTCCACTTTGCTGAGTGTTGTTAAAATTCTACCTCTTAAAGGATCCGCCTCCATTGCCTTGATTAGTGAAATTGATGAAACGGTTCTGATTGTTATTATATTTGAAATTGCGCAGATTGCTTCCATAGCTTAGTACAGGTGTACAGAAACCTCCTCGTTGGTTTTCATTGTTGTTTCTTCCACCTTGGCCACCCACCACAACTCTACAAGCAGCCATTTTAGGCCCTATCTTTCCACATCTGAAAGAAGTCACTCCGCTCATCAAACCAGAACCATAACCCGGTCCAGTACGACCACTACCTCCACCACGGCCATAATTGGCTGATGCAGCGCCTCCTTCAGACGTATACCCTCTATACGGGTTGTTGTTTTGCTTCTTATTTCCTCCTACTCCTTCATTATTACTCTCTTTTTTCCTCTTCTTACCCTTCTCCTTCTTCTCTTCTCTCAACATGTCAATTATCCTCTTAGCATGACCTGCTCTCTAGTATACCTCTTCCACAGTAGTACGTGAACAAGAAGCAAGTCTTTTCTTAATGGTAATGGACAAAACCTTCTCAAATCTTACCGTAAGGACCTCATTCCAATAGTCCAAGTAGGCCACATATTCCCTAAGCTCCATAAACTTATTATCGTACTCCTCCACCGTCATCTTAAAAGCGTCAAATCGAGATCTCATTTTACTCTTTATATGCTCAAGGACGAATACTTATGTCAAAAGATTCCTAAAGTTCTCCCAGGGTATATAAGGATCATCACTTAACTGAAAAGCTTCCCTTACAGCCTCTTTCTCTCTACTCCACCAATTATTTGCCTTACCCCTTAAGTAGAAGGCAACATTATCCACCATTATATCCTTAGGGCAAGCTATCAGTTCAAAAATATTGTCAAATTCCCTACACCACTCTCCTAACAGTGATGGTTCTCCAGTCCCCTCAAACTTGGCTGGGATATATTTTGCAATTGCAGCTCCAACCTTAGTTGGGTTCATATCTTCATTCCTACTCTTCAAAGCCTCAGTTAGGGTCTTGTTCATCTCAAGCAACCTTTCGATCTCCTCAGCAGACATGACAGGTGGGGTTGTTTTCTTTTGTGGCATTTTGACTACCTATATAAGAATAAAGGTAAATATAAATTTTTTCTTAGACTTTTGGTCGAATGGGTTTTAAAAAAATCCTGCAAACAAAGCAACATGTGGTTGAATGAACAAGACCGTGCTCAGGCAACCACGGTCATAGCCTATCACGGCCTCAAGGTCCTACGCCCTACACGGTACAAAACCGCGACTACCCACACACTACACTAATAATTCTATCATCTATAGCTCATTAATACTATTTAGCATGGTTTCGGGGCCACATAATCCGCATATCACTAGACATAATAATCTATTTCACATAACATGCAAGCATCCAACACGTAAAGCATACAATTAACTCATAAGATAACCAATGCTCAAAAATAGCATCAATTAACAATTTATTTTACTACATAACTCATGTAATATTCATAAATAAAATTCAACAATACATCATCCATTGCTAGGCCATAGGTCATTCTCATGCCACACATAAAATGTACCTCAATCAGCATCTGCAATTAAGGTTATAAATTTCTATCTCAAGGCAACTAATTTAAGACAATTAATTTTAAGGCAATTAATTTTGACCATTAACTAATAAAATACTTCAACTTTAACTACCCACTCTAATCATCCACAGGGTAACCGGTTCAAAACTGAGAGTGTCATGGTATGAATTAGGCTCGCGCTTTCCTAATCGTACTAAGAGGGGCTCCTAACAGTTTTTACCCGGGTTCATTTATTAAGACTAACTGTAACACCCCGATTATCCGGCCAAGATAATGGAAGCATTACCATCTCAGTTGCCCGAGGTAGTGTTTCAAAACTCCAATAAAAGAACACTTTATTAATAATATAAATTAAATGATTACAAACAACATGAATAACAAATAAAACTCATCTACTATGACCTATATCTCATGTCCACTAACTCAGCTCCAATCTTGAAGCGCGGCCCCAAATCCCGCATGCATCTTTAAATCTGTAATCAACCTGCTCTGCTCTCCATATAATCGGAAATATCATATGGATCGACACAGGCCACCTCGAAAATAGGTGACAATTAACAGAAGCAACAAACGACCAGTTTCGATAATATAAATACATATGACACTACCATAAAACACGGATATGAAATATGACAATGCAATGCATAGGGTACAATCTCCAACCACACCACTCCAGTACCGAGACACACCCAGACGTACCCATAACCCGGTGACGGCACCTTAACACCTCCCACCAAAACAGCCGGACCGCAGTCCATAAAAAGGTACTCCGGACACACCGGTGGTATCGGGCCCGAGAGCGACTCGGATCCCCTACCAGACGACGTGAATCAACCTCACGTGTCCCTCCATAACTCAAGCCATGAATGTGCACATCCCTCTTGGAGTGGGAAGCTCTAAGAGGCGAGCTAAGCGGAAGACGGTCTCCCAACAGCCTTCCGTCTCCAATACAATCACAACACCACCGCCACCAATCTCCAACAAGAACATGAGACACATGAATGCAATTATAACACAATACCGATTACAATCCCTTGATACGACATATTACCAACATACCATGATTTTGAAGGTTTAATGTATACTGATTTAGTCTCACTAAAACTGATTATCATCTTAATGAAAGTGAATCTAGTGCATGCATAACAAAAGTAGATATA
>VHZZ01001444.1:114142-129262 GCA_009801015.1 Silene noctiflora | reverse complement strand
TTTTTATTTATAGCTTTTATTCATTTACTCCAAACCAATCATTCCTCTTGTGACCTTAGGATAGAAAGACTATCAAGCATTAGCATAGAAAATTTTGTAGCGTCTCTGTGGAATTCAACCCCTATATACTACATTCTTTTGTTGTACCTAGGGTATTTTTGATAGGGTGTGACACCTAGTCAATATTCTTCATTGTTTTGCTCGGATTTGCTATTTGGAGTATTTGCTAAGAGGTAGGATATATCTACTCAACTATAATATTAATGTGTACGGTGTTTGTTTGGAATGTTTATACGTGTGTGGTTTTGTTATTCAGTTGGTTATTGATATTGGCATGACATTGTTATATTGTGATTACTGGCATGAGTTATTTTATTGTGTTTATTGGCATGCATTCATATGGTGTCGGTTGTTTATTTGGTCGGTGTTGGAGATGGTGATGATGATAAAGGCCCAGGCTGGCGCTGCTTTTAGCAGGCTTTGTCTCTGGATTAGCTCGGGTTTTATCCTGGTTTTTAGGCCCAGGTTGGTCTTCATGCTTGACCCTGGTGTCCTCAGGCGTTGTCCTGGATCTCAACGACGGTTGAGTTGTAGCTCGGCCTAGAGAATGGCGGGGCGGGAGTCTCGGGGTGTGATCACGGGGAGTATTGGAGTTGTATTGGATGCGGAGGTGCATCGGTTGCATTGTCTTATCATTGTGTGCATCTATTACCATTATTGTTGATTATTTATATCATACTCAACCTCGTGGTTAACAGTGTATTCGTGAACACCTATGATGAACCATTATTGGGGGGCAGATTTTGACAGGTCTCGAGTTAGCTGTTTTGGGAGCTCATGGGGATGCATGAGGATGTTGGCCATGTCTACCTAGTTGTCTAGCTCACTTAGTTCGGACTTCCACTATTTAATTTATGTACTTTATTTAATTCCGCAACAGAAGAGTTGTAATTTATTACTTCAGTTTTGGTTGGTTAAGTTGTAATAACGCTTTTAAGTAAAGTTTTAATTTTATGTACTTTGGATTGCTATACTTTGTTATACACTACCTCAGGAAACTGAGATGGTAGCACTCTTATTTGCTTAGGAGGCCTAGCTAAAGGCTGCTGAATAAATGAGGGTGTTACAAAACTATTGACTGAAACGGATGGAGTATTAATTATACAAAATGAGTGAAAGTTATGACTCAATTATTCGGTTAACCATCATAATACAAATGAATTACAATTTATGTGATTTGCCAAATAAGTAGGTTGTTTGTACCCAAAATCACATAAATTGAATTTCTATTGGAACTTTAAGTCCTCCACAACGGAAGAAGTTGGTTACCTAGTCCTAGCTATGTAAGTAGGAATTCCTTTAGAATTCACTTCCTATATTCTACTCCATATTCCCATTAAACAACTTTCTCCCATTTCATGTGAATTGCAAAATCATTGGAATTGTTACTTCCTTAGATTAACAGTTCCTCTTACAAACGAAACGACACCGTATTTTGTACTCCATCCATTCTCAATAATGTTCCACATTTTTTTAGATGACAAATTCACAACATCATTTGCAGTTATAATAACTATTGACCTCACATTCTCCCTCTTACTTTTATTTTTCTCCATATATTAGGGTATGATTATCAGTCAGACTTACCAGAATTTTAAAATTGTCATCTATGTCTATGTGCCCAGTTCCTCAACCCTTAAGCCCTAGCCAGAAATACGATCTTTCTTCTCGTCCCAGAGGAAAAAGAAAGCCACATCTTGTGGACCCTAAACGATCTCCAAGCCCAAACCTCACTCTTGCGAATCAAAGCCTTTAGGCTCTAGTAAGAAATGGATGCCTTCCCAGAGAAAGAGGAAAGGGCAGGCGAAACATTTCCCATTGTTCTTAATATTCTAAGGGCACAAGCAATAGGAGGTTTGTCAAGGGTTTGTAAGATGACATGTCCTCTGTTTTTTAGGTTTGTCTACAAACCCTCTAATGCTAGAGATAAGTGTTGAGGTTTGTAGTTAAGAAGGGTTACTATGTAGTATATCGGTTTGTGGAGAGAGGTAAGAGAGAGGGTGGGTCCCTTGTATAAACCTTAAAGAACCTTGCTTATTATTGGTAAGAGATTTGTTGTAAAAAGGTTTGTGTTTTTGATGATTTGGCATTTGACAAGCCTAAAAATGGGTTCAGCTATTGTGAATGCTCTAATGTTGTGTCCCAGAGCTTCTAAAAATAGCTTAAAGTCTCGATCAGAAAGAATAGTAAAGGGAATGCCTGCCTCTCCCATATTAGTTTTATATTAACTTTTGTTAATATTTTATTGTTCACTCATCTCGGACTCACCTCATACTTTATACATTACCCGTCAGACTCTCCTGAAACTCTACTTTTCCACTTCACTTGAAAAAGCGTGAGGTTTTAAAAAATAACAAAAATAAAATATGGTATCCACTCATTGGCTGTCTCCCCTTGAATAATGTGTCAAGGCCCCACAAGAGTCTTAAGTTGAGTCTTGAATTTCTAAGACTCAACTTAAGACTTTGTCAAGACTTTAGTAGATTATTGGAAGTCTTGAGTGAGTCTTATTTTATCATACTTCTAAATTTCTTGTCCAAAATAAATATGAACATCATATAGAAACGAAGGCGAGTAATTTTTATTAGAGTTTTCAATATCAAAATTCTTTAAAACAAACCCATTAATTTCATAAGTCTAAATGATACAAAATAAAACTAGTGATAAGATTATATTTAGTTAGTTGTTAGATTAAGTTTAAATTATTTAATTACTTTCTAATTAGGTTAGGAGTCTTATTGATTAAGAAGACTACACTTATTTAAAGGGGTTTTGTGCGTTGTTTTATTCAGCCAGAGAATATTATTGAAGTTTAATTTGAAATAAACAAAATTTGTTGCAAGCTTTTGATCATTACGGTTCAGTTTGTACAAAAGTCAAGATTGTACTTCGAATTTGGCGTTGGAGGATTGGGTTCTAATGGTAGTTTTAAAACTTCGCAAGTGGACGAGTATCGTTGCACTAGTTGAGGGTCGAATCACGATGAGCTTGGGTAACTACTAATTGTTCTAGCTCTTATATTTAGCTAAGTCAAACGAAACTTGGATGGTTGATTAACTAATAAAACTAGACTAATTAACAAGAAAACGAAATTAACTAAGGTACAAATTAGGAAGTAAAAGCAAGGTTATAAGATGTGGTTTACTCAATCAATTAAAGGGCCTAGGGTACGATTTAACCACCAACAATCACAATAACCAATTAGTTTCGCCAACTAGTTGTCAGGGGGTAGGTCGTTGGGAGGGAACGCATGTAAGTTGTCTAACACCTCCTTCCCGGGTTCATATTAGGACAATAGTAGTACTGACTCACCTCCCTCTCGGGCTCGTAAGTCGAACCCCCCAACTCAAGCTAAAGGTTAACTAAAACGGACTCATTCTCGTTCACCTCTCACTATGGTCAAGGTTATAAGCCCGCGATAAATCCCTAATCATCCCGGCCCTTTTCCCAAAGGTAAAATTCAAACTGTCAAACAAAAGCACCCTCCTTGAGTACTTCCTCCCGGGTTCAACCCAAGTCGACAACTAGACTAAAAGGGGTAGTCTAATCTCAACCTAATAAATTCCCATTGATGGTCAAGAGTCAACTATAAACCCAATTAGAGCATAAACAAATCAAACCCCTTTACTTAACCTCAACTAATTCCCCCAAACAACTAATCTAAACGGAAATAATTAGGTTAAATGCTCATGTTATGGGCTAATCGCACCCTAGTTACGGAGTCTACTCACTACTCATGTTAATTAAGACTAAATGGGTAATAAAGATTACAACTTTGACGATAAACATGGTATGAACTTGATCTCTACAATTGACCATGCAATTGATGATAGGAAATGTCATAATTAACTAATTAAACTATAATTACGGTGAAATTAAATATAAAGATGGTCACTTTGGCTACAAGTAATGTAAATATTCAAAAATACGGCAATAATTAACTAAAGAAATGAAATTGATAAAACAAAACTAAAAATTAAAGCAAGAAATAGAAATATACCAATAAGAAGATGAAGGAAATAATAATAATAATAATAATAATAATAATAATAATAATAATAATAATAATAATAATAATAATTGATTAATTACTTGAGAAAGATGAAGAACAAAAGTTGGATCCGATTTCTTTCCCAATTGCTTAAACCCTAAATCTTGATCTAATATGAAGTCTAATGTGTTGTGTTACAAAAATTGGGTATTTGGGTATATATATGAAGGGGCAAAACACAAAAATACAAGCAAAAAGACGGAAATAAGCCCAACAATGACTTCAATCGGTGTAACGTTACACCGGCCGCCCTCTAGTTACACCGGCTGGAGGATAATTACACCGACAGGTACTATGGGAAGCACCGTCTGGACCAAGTTGCACAATTCCTGATCACAATGCACTGGCTGGCCTTGGGAGATACACAGGCTGGGTAATCTTGATCTTTGGCTTCCAAAGCTTGATCGGTTTTGCATGGGAAAGCGTGCAATACTACAAAATGCTTAGCAAATTATCCGGTGAAGCTCATTTACGCAATTAAATCACAAACTCAAGCAATTATCAATTAAATGCACCAAAATTAGGACAAAAGTAAGGGTTTTTGACACAAATAATGGGACGATAACGTAGTTATCAGGCTCCAATCTCATCGTTATTAGCATCGGGTTTGAGGTAGAACTACAAACTAAATATCCCCTTTTAATTCGTTAAAATCAGTTCGGTTGCTACGCTTAACACATGATACCCTTAAGTTTGTGAAAATCCGTTATTAGCTAACCTAGTTAAATATACTTAGACTTGTCGAAAGATAACCCGACTCGAAAAATCGACTGAAGCCCGCCCAAAAATAACCCGACTGAAAATTTTGTGAACCCGAAAATGATCCAAACTGACGATGACCCTCACATTTAAGGTCAAGACCTGACCTGACCCTTAAATGGAAAAATTTATTAAAAATATTTCCTTGTATTTAAAACAAATAAAACCAAAATAAAATGATTAAAATAATCTACTTTCAAAATTTGAAATAATGTATGCTTATATTTGTTTTAACGTAATACAAATACTATTTGGCACGTCGTGTAACAACTGATCAATCTAATACTTCGTATAACATTGCGATATTAAATATTTGTAAAAAGGCGTTAATTTAATTAGAAAAATTTACAGTAACTAGATATTCTTAAAAATTTACGGTAACTAAATCTTTACAATTAAAATCAAAGAATAGATATATGTAAAAAGGCGTTAATTTATCTCGTTTGTGAGCCTAACACCACCCGAACCTATATAAATCCGACCTGTACAAACCCGTATTTTACATAACTGAAATTGACTCGACTCGTATTTTACCCGAACCCGTAACTCGTTTGCCTGACCCGTTTGATGGGTTTAGATATATTTAAAGATGGAAGTGGGCCGTGTCAGGCCGGCCCACCGTGCTTGGAGGAGAAAATGGCACGGCTTAGGCCCATGAAAGTGGGCTTCGTGCCGTACAGTGTCAATCAAATGAAAATGGGGGCCAGGCACGACTCACGGCCCATTGCGTGCCGTACTGTTCTGGACCGTATCAATTCTGTGTCGTGTTAAAATGGGCTGTGGATCAGACCGTGCCAGCCCAACGGCTCGCTTGCCATCTTCCATCCTGCTGTATAGAAAAGAGGCGAGTTCTCGAGGAGCCATAAAAAAAGCAACCGAGGAGCGGAGATGAAGAAGGCGCCTTCAAAATGACGCCACGTGAGTAAAGTAACACAATCTCCTTTTTTTTCTTTTTTTTTCAAACGATCGAATCCCAATCGTCAGATCATCTTTACAAAACTAGCGGGAGAAGACCAACTCACCTCATTTTCAAACTATTTCAAAACCCTTCACTCTCTTTTTTCTCAAAACTTTCAATTCAATTAATTTCACAAAATGATGACTTCATCTCTTTCTTTCTGATTTTCATTTTTCTGGGTTTTGTTTTTCATCTTCATAACAATGGATTTTCATGGGTTAAACCGGAAAAAGCTTCAAGAATTATGCAAGAAACATGGGATTCCTGCTAACTTGAAGAATGTCGAAATGGCCGATCGTCTTTCCTCCCTTCTTCTCAAGGTACCCTCTTTTTTCTTTTTATTCCGTGGCGTAACCAGGATTTATAGTTATGGAGGTTAAATAAGAAAAAAGATCCAATTTTTCAACCAAAACATTCCGAATTTTCAGTGTTGGTGTTTTTATTTCAACTGTCTTCTGCAATTGATTGAATTTATGTGATTTTACATAGGAGGAGATGCCTGATAAGCTGGCTGCGGCGAAGCAAGGAAGATCATGCTTGAAGAATGTAAGTGAAGATGTGGAAGTAGTAGAGTGTGAGAAAGTAGGACTAGATAGTAAAGAAGTGAAAAAAGTTAGGTTTAGTCCCGAAAATCAGACTTTTTTATTTGAAAGAACTGATCCTAGGGCAGTCAGATTGTTGGCTAGAAAGAAAAGGGCTTTTGTGAATTCAAGGAAGAAAGAGGACCCAGTTGTAGTTTCTGAAAATTTGGAGGAATCTGGAAGATTGGGTGTGGTTTCGGATGATGTTGGTCGAGTGGTGGAGCCTGTGGGAAGGAGGAATTTAAGGAGAAGGTCTGTGGTGACTTCAGAAAATGTGGGTTTGGTGGGTGAAAATGATGAAAATGTTGTGAAATTGGCTGTCCAAGGAGGGAACTTGGGCCGGAATTTGAGGTCTCGAAGAGGGGAAGTGATACTTGAGACTAATGAGAGTGTAGAGATGGTGTCAAAGGAGAAAAATGTTGTCAAAGGAAGGAACTTGAGAAGGAATTCTAGACAGTCACTTGTGGAAGCAAAAGATTTGGGTTTGGAATCTGAAAATGTTGATGATGGGGAGAAATTGCCAACTAAAGAAGCTAATTTGGAGTTGAATTTGAGAAGCCGGCGGTCTAAAATGAAGCAGGACGATGTAGAGGTTATATCGCTGTTGTCTCCTTGTCTTGGTGATAATGTTAACAAGCCTGAAACTGTTGATCATGTGGAGAAACTGCCAACTAAAGAAGATAATATGGAGTTAAATTTGAGGAGCCGGCGATGTAAAATAAAGCAGGACGATGTAGAGGGAGTATCGCTGCTGTCTCCTTGTGGTGGTGTTGGTGGTGATAATGATAACAAGCCTGTTGAAGGAAGGAATCCGAAGAGGAGTTTGAGATCCCGAGGTGGAATAGAGGAGAATGGTGTTGGAGGAGCATCACTTTTGTCTCCTTGTGTAGAAAAGAAAGCAAAGAGGGGTACAAAGGGTAAGGGAATAGCGGAAGAAGGTGGTGGCGAAGAAGTTGATAGACCTCAAAATGAGATGGTCAATCATGGAGGTAACATTGGAAGAGTTACAAGGAAGCAGTTGAGAAATGTGAATGTTGTGGTTGTGAATTTGGAAAGAGATGATGACAGTGTTGCTGAGGTGTCGGGGTTGAACAACCTTAAAAGGAGAGGTCGACCAAGGAAATCGGCTAGGCTTGCTGAGCATTCTCCTGAGATGATTTTGGAGCCATTGGAGAACAAGGGCATAAAGAGGGGCAGGAGAAAGACATTGATGGTAAAACAGCATGACATCAATGAAGACAGGGACGTGGTAGTGGAGAAGTTAGGAGAAGGAAATAACATGGTTGGTAATGGATCTAGGGAAAGTGCCAAGAAGAGCCGAAAGGATGTTAAGGCTGGCAATGTTGAAGAACTAGGTGATATCAGGAGGTCTAGTAGGCGAGCAGCAAAGACCAAGGTTGATACTAGTATTTCCGTAACTCACCAAAGCATGAATCATGATGAGCGTGTGCATCACATGATTGAGGGCGACTCGTCAATGCCAGCTCAGCTTGAAAGCAGGAACCCCGAAGTAAATGGTAAATATGGATTTATATTTCCTCTCGATGATATTATACTTTGATGCAAATAGTAATGTACTTGTAGATTCGATATCATTATAATCAGCATTAAAATGGGCAACATACAGTGGGGGTGTGTATTTTCACTCGAGTGTAGTTTTCCCTGGCTGTTACTCTTACCAACTCTGAAGGGTTTCTGCATCTTAATACTAGTGTTTTGTGGTGCTAGAAAAACAATAACTAGCAAAGAATATGTTTTGTGTGGAACTAATAACTGCATGTGATGTTACATTTCATCTGTTTTGGTTTTCATGACAAATGATATCGTTTATTGTTTCAGAACAATATAAAGCAACGGAAGAAATTAATGCTCAACTACCAATAAATGATGAGACTACATCATCTTTGCTGCGAAACAATGGGGATGATGAAGCCAACATGGGTCATGAGTGTCCTTGTTTGGTTGTAGCAACTGAAGAAGTTAATGTTCAAATACCGATAAATAACATTGGTGGTGATGGAACCAGGGAAAGTGCTAAAAGAAGCCGTAGGAATGACAAGAATGGCAGTGTTGAAGGATTAGATTATATCAGGAGGTCTGGTAGACGAGCAGCGAAGAACACGGTTGATATTTCGTGGAGTAATCAAACGATGCTTCATGTTGAGCGTATAGATCACATGATTGAGAATGACTCCCAAATGGTGGCTCAGATTGGCAGGAGAAGTCCGGAAGGAAATGGTAAAGATGGATTATATACTCTCTCTTAATGATATCATAATCCTTGTTGCAAGTAGTCAGTATTTGTCGCAAGTAGTCAGTGCCTGTGTACATTCAAGAGTCTTGTCTCCCTGACTGTTATTTTAGCCAACTCAAACTGTTTTTGTAATAAGTACAAGTAGTTTATGCCTTAGTTTCTTAAGAACAATGATGTAGCAAAGAATACATGTCTTATGAGACCAATAACTGTATATGTTGGTGCATTTGTTCACTGCTTTGCTTTCTATGACAAATGATTTGTTCATTGTTTTCAGAACAATATCAGGCAACTGAAGCCGTAAATGTTCACATGCCAATCAATGATGATAGTACAACAGCTTTGTTGCAAAATAGGGATGATGATGAAGCCAACAAGGCTCAAGACTGTCCTGATTTGGTTGTCGCAACTGACAATGTTTCTGAGGACAAAAATGCGTCTCCTTGCTCAATGACAGCACAAATATGTGGTTAGTATCCTTCCCGTTTTCTGTGAAACTTTTCAGTTCGTGTACTGCCTTACCCCTATAGTCCGTAACACCTATTTCTGGAACCCTGACTGCTCAATTTGTGTGCGGTACATAGATGCAATTGAAGCCAATCATAGTGGTGAAAAACAAACTACCAGGTCATTAAATGAAGTAGAGAGTGGCATGATGGCCAGTGAAACTCTTGAAAGTAGTCTGGTACTTCAACATTATGGTCCAAACAATGAGGAAAAGTGGCCTGAAAAATCTTCGAGGCCAAGCAAGAACGATGAGACTACTTACCAGGATGTCAATGGGAAACCTGATGTTATTGAGACTGCTCATATAACTAGCAACGATGTTGTACCAGGAGATTCCACCCCAGCCGGCAATGCTTCAGATTACAGGAATCCAAACACAGAAGGTAAAAGGATTTATGACCAGATTGCTCTTCTTGAATTTGTGATCTGTGATGCAAAAAGCAATGAATACTTGTGATATGGAAATCATAAGCAGTTTAGTTTTCCCTATAGACTATGCCACAATTATCTCAAATACAGATGAGGACTAAGAATTGCTAATTGGATGTAAGAATTTCACGTAGCCAAAGCTTAAAATGATTGGCCTGAAACTAGATAAATTGATGAAAGTATGTCAGAAGAAAAATTAAAATATTTGCTGCTATTTTTTTTGGTTGTCATGGTGAAACAGTCAATTGTATTTGAGAAGCAAAAAAAGTTGAGGTCACTGACAAACATTCAATCCGATTATAAAATGGTTAGTAAAAGATGAGAAATGGTCACTAAGAACATAAGAACATTATGTGCCTCTTATGAACTTCTATTATTTTGCAACTTTTAAATTTGTCAGCGACCTCATTATTTACTAACCATTTCTCATGTTCTTAGTGACCATTTTATCATCGACATCTTTTACTTGGTGATCCTATTTATATCATTAATGACCATCTTACAATTGTAAGTAACCATTTAAATTTCCGTGTATTATGAGACGGTCTCACAAAAGACTAATATTGTTCTTGAAAAGTTAAATTGTCTCTTGTACCCCTAAACCCTAATATGTGACTCGTTTCAAATCTTGTGAACCTTGCATTGTGCACACAGGTACAAGTGAGCCTATATGTAGCAGTGCTATACAACCGACCTTGCTAAGAAGTCGGGAATCTGTTTGTGTTCATGAAGACACTAACATAGTGAGGAACTGTGAGGATTTTGAAAGTAATGGGGTTCCTGAACTTCATGATTTTGAAGTGAATGAACAAAGGAAAGAAGAGGAGTTTGAAGAGTTGTCTTCTCCATGCAAGGACAATGAAATGGGTTCTGAACTGTTGGAGGATTCTGCTATTTTTGTCGACAATTTAAATGTTCAACTAACAGAACCATCAAAAGTCTATGGAACAACAGGAGCATGTAAGAGTATTTCTGTTCATGAACCACCATCCAGTTCCCGAACTGACACCAATATAATGAGGAACAGTGAGGAGTTTGAAAGTAATGGGGTTCCTGAACTTCATAATTATGAAATGAATGAACAAAGTAGAGAGGATGAAGGGTTTGAAGAGTTGGCTACTCCATGCAAGGACATTGCAATTGGATCTGAACTGTTGGAGGCTTCTGAAATTATTGTCGACAAATTAGGTGTTCAACTAACAGAACAATCGAAAGCTTCTGGATCAACTGGAGTATGTAACAGTATTTGTGTTCATGATGAGCAACCAGCCAGTTCCCAAAGTGACACTAGGATAATGAAGACCAGTAAGGATTTTGAAAGTAATGGGGTTCCTAAACTACATGATTACGAGATGATTAAACAAAGTACAGAGGACGAAGTGTTTGACGAGTTGTCTTCTCCATGCAAGGACAATTCAATGGGATCTGTACTGTTGGAGAGTGCTGCTATTGTTGACAAGTTAGATGTTCAACTAACAGAACAATCAAAACATTCTCGAGCATGTAATAATATTTGTCTTCCTGAAAAGCAACCGTCCAATTCCCGAAGTGACATTGACATAATGACGAACAGTGAGGGTTTTGAAAGTAATGGGGTTGAACAAGCAGTGGACAAAGGGTTTGAAGAGTTGTCTTCTCCATGCAAAGACAATGCAACAGGATCTGAACTGCTGGAGGTTTCTGCTGTTATTGGCGACAAATTTGATGTTCAGCTAACAGAACAATCGAAAGTATCTGGATCAACTGGAGTATCTAATAGTATTTTTAAGGAAGCTGATGAAACAATCTCTGAAATTTCTGCTGCTGAAGGTCTAATATATTCATGAACCCTCAATCTTCTCAGTTTCTAAGCATTTTTTAATTACCATATGCTGTTTAATGATAATAACTTCAAATAATATAGAAAATTATTGTTTTGGAACTTAAATTTCTGTCTGATGCAGTGGAGAGGAGAGAAGAAAGCTGCAATGACACATCAGGAGGAAAGCTCTTGTGTTCTGCAAATGTTTTCAAGACAGACCACTTTGTTGAATTTGACAAGACAACTCTTGAACCGTCAGAACAAGCTAAAGATACACAGCCCTTCATTCTCGAAGATGATTTCAACAACACCACTGAAGCAAGTGGTTTCACGGCAGCTAGTTTCGGTTCCGAAAGCATGCAACCAAATATAGATGGTAAATATGAGACTGTCTCATCAACATTTTCAATTAAGAGTTTTGTCTTTGTAATGAGGCTAGAATAGCTTTTGCAGAAAGAATTCTGCAGATCATCTGATAATCTGACTTAAGTTGTGTTTTCTCAATTTTGATTTATAGAGCATTATGGAGCTACGAGGGATAACTTTTATGTGGAGCAAAAATCAGAACGTTTCTCAGGCACCATTGCATTTTCTCCCAGCAGCTCGGAGCAGTTACCTGTGACGCATAACACAATGCAGGTAGAGGATTACAGCAGTGGAGAGAGTGGGGTAAAGAAGGCACATGAGAATGCAGAGCAGTATGTTCAGACTCTGGCAAATGCTGCTGCCGCTGCAGTGCCTTTATATCAAAGTCCTCGGCCCTGTAATAGCATAGAAAGTGCATCTTTAAGATCATCTGAAGCACAATATGACAATTCGACCTCTGAACAGCAAGAACTGGCTGACAATAGCAATGATTTTGAGTATTGCTTGCAGCACTTGTTTTCTGAAGCTGATATACTCAACACAAATGGAATCAAAGGCCTCGGGTCGATAACGGATGATGATGATGATGAAGAAGAAGATTTGAAGGAGACACGTTCTGTTAGCCAAGTAACCATGTTCAAGGTTGATTCTTCATTGAGAGGGGAAGTGGCAGATGATATTGAAGGTCCAAGTAGAGATGAGATGGATATGGATGATGAAGATTTGGAGACACACTCCGTTAGCCAAGTAAAAGGGTCCAAGGCTGATTCTTCACTGAGAAAGCTAGTGGCAAATGATATTGAAGGTCCAAGTACAGCTGACATGGATGTGGACAATAATCAAAAGTCAGTTCTGTCTCTAAATGAAGATTCGGAAACCAAAACCTGTCGCAGGGGGAAGTCTAATACTATTTTAGCTGCTTCTGTATCTATGGAGCTTCTAAAAGACGAAAATATTGAAGAGGCTACTAAAATTTCTCCCAGTACTCTACAATTAAATATGGAATATAGCATGAGGCTGTCTGAGGAATGTGATGGAGAAAAGGAATCAGAAATGAATTCTCTGATCTTAACAAATCATGGTGGTTCACATCCTTCCTTGATACAAATGACTGATACGTGTACTGAAGTTCAGGAAAAACATGTGTCTACACCGCCAATCATTGTCCAAGGAACATTAAATGACAATTTTGAAAGTAATGTACGGCTTGCCAACTCACCTGAGAATGGAAATGAATTAGGCTATAATATGGCAGGCTCGAATGTTGGACTTACTGAGCAAGAGGAAGTTGATAGTTCAAGGTGGAAATCTGACATCATTTACAAAGAATGTGATGATGGTCAATGGCCAACTGAATTCACCTCTGACGAAAAACTCGATGTGGGTGGGGAAGCCAGTGTCAAAGGCAGGGTTCAATCACCCAGTATTATGGGAGAAACAACACCTAAAGTATCCCCTGCAACTTTATGGAAATTAATGGATGATGCCAAAGAAGTCGTAACAGTCACTTGCTCAAGATTGCAGGATGGAATGTCAGATGGCAGAAGCAAAAAGTGTAAATCAGAGTCTGATATATCTGTCCAAACCTCTTTGTCGTACCTGAAAACAAGAGTAATTGGTACGGAAATCGATTTTTTTTTTTTTTTTTTAATATTCCTTATGTCTCATAATGGTTTAAATATTCCATATTATTTTGCCCTTTTAACCATATTTTGTGCAGTAGAGTGTGTGTCGGAATTTCTATCCCACTTGCATGTATTCACATAAGAATTCCATCAACATAAACAATTTAGAGACAGGGATTATCGCCTTTTTCTTCTCTTTTATAACTATGTTTATGCTAATTTAAATATCAGTCTCTTTTAGTTTTGTTAAGTGCTGTGATTTTGATATACAAGTTTAATAGTTATGATTAGTCGACTTTAGCTGATGACAGGTAAATGGTTTGTAGGTGAGCCCACAGTGTTTTCAGGTTCAATAGAGAAAGGTGAAGAGTGTTGCAAAGAGTCGCCAATAGGAGATATAGCTTGTTCCGGAAATACTAAGAAGGTGGACTATTCGATATTCATTCAGAAGTCTCCTAATGAAGATGCTAACAGCTTGGGTTTTGAGGATGATTTGATGAACTTCGACAAAGAGATAGACCTGGAGTCTGACAAGACTGCGAGCGTTACAGAAGGCGATGATGGACATTATGTTTTTTCGAAGGACGAGAAATTGAACGAGTCTCCTAGTGAAGAAGCTAACAACTCTGTTTTCAAGGATGATTTGATGAATTTAGAGAAAGAGAGAGACATGGATTCTGACAAGACCCCGAGGGTTATAAAAGGCAATGATGATGGACATTATATTTCTTCACAGGACAAGAAATTGAATGAGTCTTCTCATCAAGATGCTAACAACTTAGTTTTTGAGGATGATTTGATGAACTTCGACAAAGAGAGGGACCTGGAGTCTGACAAGACCTTGAGGAGTATAGAAGGCAACGATGAAGGACATCATGTTTTTTCTCAGGACAAGAAATTGAATGAGTCTGCTAGTGAAGACGCTAACAACTTAGTTTTTGAGGATGATTTTATGAACTTCGACAAAGAGAGGGATCTCGAGTCTGACAAGACCTTGAAGGTTGCAGAAGGACATCATGTATCTCCTCATGACAGGAAATCAAACGAGTGTGCTAACGAAGACGCTAACAACTTAGTTTTTGAGGATGAGTTGATGAGCTTCGACAAAGAGAGGGACCTGGAGTCTGACAAGACCTTGAGGAGTATAGAAGGCAACGATGAAGGACATCATGTTTTTTCTCAGGACAAGAAATTGAATGAGTCTGCTAGTGAAGACGCTAACAACTTAGTTTTTGAGGACGATTTGATGAACTTCGACAATGAGAGGGACCTGGAATCTGACAAAACTTCAAGGGTTACTGAAGGCAATGATGAAGAACATCATGTTTCTTCTCAGGACAATACATTGAATGGGTCTGCTAATGAAAACGCTAACAACGTAGTTTTTGAGAATGATTTGATGAACTTAGACAAAGAGTGTGACCTGGAGTCTGACAAGATTTCAAGGGTTACAGAAGGCAATAATGAAGATCATGTTTCTTCTCAGGACAATAAATCGAATGAGTCTGCTAATGAAGCCGCTAACGACATAGTTTTTSAGGATGATTTTATGAACTTCGACAAAGAGAGGGATCTCGAGTCTGACAAGACCTTGAAGGTTGCAGAAGGACATCATGTATCTCCTCATGACAGGAAATCAAACGAGTGTGCTAACGAAGACGCTAACAACTTAGTTTTTGAGGATGAGTTGATGAGCTTCGACAAAGAGAGGGACCTGGAGTCTGACAAG
>VHZZ01001442.1:73385-88755 GCA_009801015.1 Silene noctiflora | reverse complement strand
CAAACTTCTAGCAAGCCAACCGTTATTAGGTAAACGTTAATCAACTGATTAAATACAAAGTGTACCCTGTGAACCTATAAGAGATTTATTCACGTTATCACACTAACTGTGGAGGACACTGGCTCCAACAAAAATGTAGTACATCGATTGAATTTTTGTTTGATTTTTATGTTTCAAGTAATACGTTGTTTGTTTAAGGTTTGAATTGCATAGTATATTAAGTCGATTTATTTTTCTTTTATTTTTTTGCAGTACGAGTGGGTGGCGCGATGGTGACGGTGGTGGATCAGGGTGGTGGGATAAAAATGAAATGAAAGATTCAGTTCGGTAGATGAAGTTGCGACCTTCAGCGTAATTATTTGTATGCGTTTCTTTGGTGACATATGACTAAAGTTTACCAAAACCCCAAAATAAATCGCGTTAAAGTGAAATAAAAATAAATTAGACTAAATTTATTCCCCCTCTGTCTACATCATTTGTTTACTTTTAGTTTAGTACAAAGATCAAGGAAAGAGGAGGGGACTATTTGTGGTTATGATTAACAAGTAACAAGTAGACAATGAGTTAGATGGATAATCAAATTACCTTTAAAGAATATTTTCATATAAAAAGACAAAACAAATAAATAAAACATCATTAAATAAAAGGGGTATTTAATGACAACAATTCAAACTAAGCCTTCATTCCCCATTTAATCCAAACTATACATTATCTTATATTAATATGTTCATTACTATCATTTATCTTATTTTGATCTTTTGAAAGGACAACCTGTCACACTTTTATTTTCTCCACCTACTTTTTTACCTTTAACCTCTCTCTTTATCTTTATTCACCTGATTCATCTTCGTTCTTCTGCATCTATTTTTTTTTCCTTTTTCTCTTTTTTAATTTTCATAACTAATTATGTTCAATTAAACCTTTGGCTACATTATTCCTCATAAATACCCACGTCAATTCAACAACATTAAATCCATCTCGCCCTTCTAATGAATATGGTTGTCAATTTTGTCCGCATCGATGGTGCGATTCGTTTTGCTACACGGTAATCGAAGTATTAAGGCAAATGGCGCGGTGAGATGTGGTATTGAGAGTGTCAATATTAATAAACAGTTGCTTTAACCCCTCTCTTATCCCATTTATCTGCAATTATCCTTATATTCTTTTATAAATTGATCTCAAATTGGTTACATTTCTACACAATTCAATCTTTTCTAAATCCCCTCTTTTTACTACAATCATTGCTCATAATCATTAATACATAATATTCATGCATACATATGTGCTTGTCCATATTAAATTTGAGATTTTATGCTATTTCATTTTGGGTTATACTCTTTCATGTACGCGATTTACTCAATCATGTACATGATTTACCATTTTACCCTTCTCATTTCAATACCCTTTTCCCCAATGTTCTACTTAATGTAATTATTTCTCCATTTCAACTCCCTCCCAACCACCAGCTCTACAACCAACCATGCATGCCGCCACTAGCCAATTGCAGTATATGTACATCCTAACTATCTGTATCTAACAAGATGTCAGAAATCGGGGGGCACTATGAAAAACATACTTGATGTAACTGCCAGAATTATTGAGACTAGACAACACTTCCCCATGAGAAAGACCAGAATGATCAATAACTCCAATGCTATTGGCCAAAAACGAACTCTTAAGAGGAAGTTACCGCATCAAAATTGTCAAACTATTTGGACAATATAACCCATTATGGAGTATATTGTATACACACACTACAATTACGATTTGTAACACCCCCTTCTTACCCGACCAAGGTAATCGGGAGATGTCACCATCTCGATTTCCCGAGATAATGAATCAGAACTACAATTAAGTAACGCTTTATATAAATGACATGCGTAATGAATTACATATTCAATGAATGAATAATAACAAATGTGAATTATACATTATACAACTCGGATTGGCTATGGTCTAAGTCAACTACCAAGTAACTATGCAACTCGACTCCAACTTCGTGACTCAACATGTGATCCCAATTGCTACCAAAACCAAACATGTACTCAAACTGCTTCCCATATGACCGAAAATATCATATGGTCCATCACAGGCCACCCCAATTAAAGCAGGCGACAATTATTACACACAACCAACACACGCCAGTTTCGATAATACACATACTCAAGACACGACATATGAATATGAATATGTAATGCATCAAATAAGTACACAAGTCACAACTCTCCATCCACCACAACTCCACAACCACCTCATCGGTACCAGGAACACGTCCACGGTACCAACAACTACGTGACAAAACCGCAACACCGCCCACCAAACAGCCAGACCACAACCCGTAAAGTAGGTACTCAGAACACGTTCGTGGTATCGAACTCAGGCGCTAACCGGACCCCTGTCAAGCGTCATGATACCACGCGAGCCCCTTCATACTCAAGTCATAAACACGCATGTCCCTTTTGGAGTGGGAAGCTCCAAGAGGCAACCCAAGCGTAAGACGATCTTTTGACCCGTCTTACGTCTCTGCAACAACCATATATCATCACTACAATCCCGCCAACAACCTTCAACATCCAACATCCACCATAATTACATATATACGATATGCACACAATATGTTAATTACAATGCTTTCACATAAATAACCCTTACCAATATGCCTCTTGTAATACCCGGTTATTGTGGGACCCATACGAGAACCTCAGGATGCATGAGAGGATAACCGGACTTGATAAGGGACTACACGGGAGTAAAGTATAACCTTAAACTAGATCGTGTGGGACCTATACTAGACTTAGTAAAGCTGCAGTGGACCGATTGGTGCCTTCAGTGGACCAAGTAGAGGTCACTCGGTCGAGTGGACTCAGCACTCGACCGTGTGCGTGGCACTCAGCCGAGTGAACTCAGCACTCGACTGAGTGCACTGTGTCAGAACATGGGTTAAGACAACTTGTGAGCCTTATCCTACCTAACCCTAAATCATTTAATCCTTTTTCCTTATCACTCTAAACCCTATCCCTTCTCTCTAAAACAATCTTAAAACACTTTTTTCATGGGAATCAAGCTTACATTAGGGGATTACACACCTTACCTTTCCTTCCTTTTACCTTGTAAGTAAATATATCACATTTCTCTATTTCTTATGAACCCTAACTTTTGGGGGTTTTGTTATAGGTAATTAATTAGTAGTTAGTATGTGTAATATGGGTGATTAATGGGTAATAATAAGGGGTTTTGTATGGTATTATAGTGTAGGATGTATTGTGATAGTTGTTAAATTACATGGTTTGTATAGGATGAGACAGTTTCATAAGACGGGATTTTGTCGGATTCGAGTAGCTTATGGAGATTGCTAAAAGATAGGTTAATCCTACTCGGTTTTGATAATATAAATGTGTGTTTGTATGCATTTGTCACTTAGAAGCCAGGATAGGCTTGTATTGCATTCACCATGGTAATTGAGTACGAAAATGAGATTCATATGTGTCGGAAATGCATTATCACCTAGGATGATTTGTGACGACTAGAGACTTGGTTTATGTTGATACTTGTTATGCATATGACATGGTTGGAATATGTGTCTTATGGAAGGTAGTATTCGGTACATTGCGTTTCATGTTTGCATTCATGTGGTTAATGTACATGTTGGCGATTGTTGGAGGAGTTATGGCGGGATACTTATTGTTGTGGAGACATGAGGCGGTTGGGAGATCGTCTTACACTCGGGTCGCCTCTTGGAGATTCCCACTCCAAGAGGGGTGTGCACATTAATGGCTTGAGTTATGGAGGAAAACTTGCGGTTGAGTCACGTCGTCTGGCAGGGGATCCAGTTTGCTCCCGGGCCCGGTACCACGGGTGTGTCTGGAGTACCTTTTTACGGACTGCGATCTGGCTGTGTTGGTGGGCGGTGTTGCAGTGCTGTCAGCCCGTCACCGAGTTGTGGGTACGTCTGGGTGTGTCCCGGTACCGGTATAATGTTGGTGAAATCGTGTCTCATTCATATCATTGTCTTGTTGCATATTTATATATCGTGTTGTGTCATATTATCGAAACTGACCGTGTGTTGTGTGTGTAATTTGTCACCTATTTCTGGGGTTGCCTGTTTTGATCCATATGATATCTCCGATCATATGGGGAGCAGTTTGCTTACAGGTTGTATTTGAGTGTTGCGTGGGGCTGCTTTGGACTTAGAGTCAAGTGGCAAGTCATTAGAAGAGTACGTTAGTCATGAGTTGTATCTTTCTTCATTTGTTTATTCATGGTTATGTAATCCACTAAATAACTCATTTATATTAATTGTTTCTTAATTAAAACTCCGACTCACCATCTCGGAAACCGAGATGACAACATCCTCTCATTGCCTTGGCCGGACCAGAAGGGGGTGTTACACCTCTTCTCAGGTATAATGCATATCAAACACGTCATGTACTCATGTATGCCAATGACCACAACGATGCCTCAAGATGCAATCCCCCAATTAACATGTTATAATGCAATCCCCCAAACAAAACTATCCTTTGAGACACAGGTATCCAACTATATGTTATAAAGTAAACTAATTAGGATGTGAGACTAACAATAACAACAAGTATGACACATGTAAATATATGAGTAAAAATCCATATTACCAAAACCGAGTAGGAAAATCCTACCTTTTAGCATACTCCAAAAGTTACTCGAGACAAGCAAGATCCATTTCACCAAAATCGTCTCATCCTACACAAATCACATAATACCTATCACAATTCACAACACATCCTAACTTCTTTTATAATATAAAACTCTTTATTATTACCCTTTAATTATTCATAAAACTAATTACAATTAATAATTTGAACTATCCATAAACCTCCCAAAATTCTAGGGTTTATAAACAAGGGTGAGAAAAAGGGTGTAAATTTAACTTATCATGTAAAATAGGTGAAAGGTAGAGAGGAAGGTATAGGATCTTCAATTCTTGCTTAGATTCAAAGGGAAAGGATTAGGAAAAGTTCTAGAGAGATTTGAGAGGGTTTTTAGGTTTTAGAGAGAGGTTAGGGTTTGTAGGAATGAAGGAGAAAACTGCAATGGAAGCTTATATACCAAGGCCAACAACACAGATCCCATTACGCGAAACTCGGTGCGGACCCGTACACTCGGTCGAGTGCACCAGCCACTCGGCCGAGTGAGACCTAATAGAATGTAGTTTATGGAAAAATAATGACAAAATGTCTATGATTGAGTAAAAAGTTTACATGAAAGAGCAATTACATTCATTTTATGCATATCTACAATGGGACAATGGGATTTGCTGGCTGATTGTGTTCGGTTGAATTGGTGTTCATGGTGTTGTATGGAAGTGAGTTTATAGTTAGTTATATTAAGGTAGGAATAGGAAATCAACTAGTTTTAAACCCGTGCAAAAAATGCACGGGTCGTAATAATAGACACTATCATTGAAATGGGAGTATATAAATGGGCTTATTAAATTTGAATATCATGACAATATAAATAAGTTTATAACTGATGATTCAATGTACATGTCATTTTATTAACCTAATACAGTTTTCATCACTAACATAATTAACGTGCATATAATTTAGGAAAAAAACACGGGTTTCATTATGACGACACCGTCTTTTATCATTAACGTAATTAAATAAATCGAATTAATCTATTAGTCTCCGCTTCGAACGGCTATCACGGGAGTCTCGCCCTGATTGAAGCTCGGAGACAATGCCCCCAAAATTTAATCGTTAAAGGATTATATCATGGTAATATTAGTTTTTATTATTTTCCTGATTCGCTACATAGTAATTAATACTATATTTTCTAATATTAATTGTTCAAGTAATAAATGATTTTTATTAAGTGATTAAAAAAAGTGTAAATTTTAAAGTCATGTTTAATACAATTGTTTTAGAGAAAACAAAATGAAAGGAATTGTTGAAGTGTTTTAGTGGTGAGGTAGGGGGGTGATTTTTTTTTTTTTTTTTTAAGTTCCTATATTTAAGGAACCAATTAAAAGAGTCTAAATGAGTCCTCTTTTATAGATAGGAGATATCTGGCAGCTGGTGGTGAATGGCGAAGATGGGATCGAGTCATGGTGATGTGAAAGCGAATTATGAAATTGAAATTGTTGAAAATGGTGAAATACATAACCTTCTTCATTGCGAGGGGAAATTTGGTAAATAAAATGAAGAAGATAAGGAAGAACCCAAAAAGAGAACGATGAAGTCAAAAAAAAAAAAAAAAAGAAGAAGAAGGAAACCTTTTAATAAGTAGGAATAATCGCTTACAACGAGTAAAAATGAAAGTGGGTGTAAAATCACAAATAGGATTATACATCCAGTTGTATATAAGCATTGTATAACCAAGGTATAAGAATCCGAGCTTATATGTATTTTTTCTGAGCTAATGCAAAGTTCATATTTTTAATGTGTAAATGGATGAGATCAGATACTTTCTAATAAAACTCATATTCTTTAATATAAAGCTCGGATACTTTATTACAAAGCTCATATTCTACATCGTACAACTGGTTGTATAGTCCATGAATTGGTGTAAAATAAGATAAATAGTAGCAAAGAAAAGATTAATACTCCCCCCTATCCTCTATATTCTTTCCTTTGAGTTGGGACAAGAATTAAGAAGGGGGAGTATAATATTGATAAAGATATGAATGAGATTTGGTGAATGGAGAGAGGTATGAATAATTAGGATTAAATATTGATAAAGGAGATGGGTGGGGTTTAATTAAGATTAAATATTAATAAAGGATTTTTTTTTTATTTTTTTTATTTTTTATTTTTAAAGAAAAGAACAATTCATTAATAGAACGTCATATGACACTTACAAAAAATAGGTATAATCGAAAACAAATCTTATGGAAACCAAAGAAAAATACTTTTCTTATAAACTAGGGATCTCAAAACAGCATCTAACAATTCGGCTCGTCCTATTATCTCTATCTTCATGTAGCTTTTGAGGGGATCCGTCGTTTGATTCATTATGAGATAAAATTTACCTCCGACTGTTTAAAGATCGTTGACAAATCACTTGTACTCTTTGAAAGAACACGCTACGAACCATCAACGAACTACTCTTGACTATATTACTGATGAGACTAAATCCACGAATAAATGGAAAACCCCCGAAATAAGGGATTGATAAACGATTCTCACCAAAAGGGAGACTTTTATTAAATAGAATATAGATCTGCATACTATTAATTGAAATAGAAAATAATTTTGGGGCTTACCATCAATTGATAATCAATGGAAGCCCCGCGTATAATTGGTGAAGGCTAGGGTTTTTAGAGAATTTTTTTAGAAAAAGTTTTATTGAAATTCGCTAAAAAAAAACAAAAAAAATGGTAAAAATATGATAAAAATATTGATCTTGGCCATGTGAATTATTGGAGAATCAATGAGTAAGAGGCTGGATAATTGTTTAGGATATGGTGGGTTTTGGTGATTGGAGAAAGGTAGAAGTATAATATTAATAAAAACTTTTTCAAAACAGAAATAAGGAAGAAAATCCGAATAATCCGTTTTAGGAAATGAGGAAGAAAATAGAGGATAAGAAGAAGTATGAGATAATCACTAGGCTAGATTAAATGAGAAAGGAGAAATTTAGTTTAAATTATTATCATTAAATAACCTAAATAAAATAGGTAAATAAATAACCGAAACTGGTGAATGAGAAGCAAAAGCGTAATTAGTTCCGTCCTAGCATCACCCAAGTGACAGTGTGACACAAGTAACTAACCCACATAGGATACTCTTGTTCGTAATTTAGGGAGCCCACATACATAGTTAAACTGCCGATACATGGCACACATTCCAATGACACTATACCACGTAAGCTTCCAGTTAGATTCGCTGCCCTCACACAACTTTATTATAAAAATCAAGAAAATTCACATAAATAAATAAAAATAATAAATGGCATTATCTCATCCTTGGAATTTGCTTTCAATATAAATATTTTGCGCAAATTGGCGGGCAATCTTATTTCAAAACCCTCCCAAACCCTAATTTTCCTTTTTTATTTTTTCTCCTCTTTCTCTCTCCTCTCGACGGCAGATTTTCCCCTTTTCATTTTTTTGCGAGGTTTGTTCTTTTTACCATTTTGACTGTTTTCTCTGTTAAATTTAATTGTTTTCGTTTTCCCGGTTGTTAACACAAATACTTGTATAAAGCGGTTTTATACGAGTATACTGGAAACGGGTTATTTGATAACTACTCCTACAGGAATATGGGTGCATGATTTTGTTGTGATTTGAATCCGTTTTATACATTTTGTGTAAAACTGCTTTACACACGACTAATTGGGTTCTTAATTGTTGGGAAATTAATTTCATTTCGTGATTTGGGGATTTTTACTTGGGTTTTTGCTGAAATTAGGGTTCTTCTCCTCTGTTATGCTCAAGTATATGTCTTGTCACATTTTCCGGTTTTCTTCGGTTTATAAAGATTTGGGTTTTCACCGAGGATAGTAAATTTCAGTTCTTGATGATTAATTTGCTTTATAACCCACTTTTTTCTGTTAATTTGATTTTATTTCTGAGTAATCAATTATTTTTACTGTGTTGTACTGTATGATTTTTGGGTTTCTTTTCATTTTTACTGCGTTATAATTCTGTCACATTTTCTGCTATATTTGTTACTGTATATATTCATAAAGATTGAATCTTTTCAATGATTTTGTTGTTACAGGTTTTGGGGAAGTTCCGTTATTTATTTATTTATCTATCTATTTATTTACAATTAAGTTATTGAAGTAGTTTATGATCAAAGACGAGTGATTATTGAGGTTTATGAAGAGTAAAGTTTATTCATTTGAATAAAAAGAGGCTTCATTTATAGAAGGGGGAGAAAATGGGGAAAGTATCTCCTACAGAGAAGGAACCAAAAACTCCGAAAGAGAGAAGACGAACACGAGCTTCATGCAATAATAAGTATCTGCGGCCGGGTGCACTGGCTCAACTTCGATACACCAAGTCATCCACCACAAAAGCTTGTACTAATTTAGGGAAGAAATTGGTTATGTTATCCGATTTAGAAAAGGTGGATAAAAGTGAATCAATCATTGAGCCAAAGGTTATTTCTCTTCGGGAAAGCCAGTTAATGATGTCCCCTGAAAGATTCGGGTATACCATGGCGTCTCCTCGTAATTTTTTAAAACAAAACAGCTTGCCTAAAACTCCGAGGACTCCTGGAGTTGAGGATTGTGATTCTGAGTCAAGGCTGGAGGCTCTTCCGATGGATTTAATGGTACATTTTTTCGCTTCTAATTTTCTCCTTATCTTTGTTATGCCTCTGGTACTCATGCCTTCTAAATGCTTCCTAGCAATTGAATATTGTGATGATTTACATATCTGGTTTACACAAATTGTAAGACTACGCCTTATTTACCCAATACCTTATGAACTGTACTAACAAAAACTTCTTTTATAAGGGTATTTCGGTAACATGCTATTTTCAATGTACTCCCTCCTAGTCTAAGTTTTGGTTCCCCTTTCCATTTCCATGCTAGTCAAGTTTTGTTCCATTTCCTTTTTTGGTAAATTTTGTGTGGTCCAAATTTAATTCCATGTGGGGTAAGGTGTTTTGTGTGATCCAAATTTATTTCCTTAATTTTGGTGCCTAAAAGAAAGGGTACCAAAACTTAGATTAGGAGGGGAGTATTTTGTATGTCGTCTAGTTTAATACCTTGCAGACATGGTTACGATATTTTAATTCAAAGATTAGATATAATTAAAAAAAGTCCAAAGGTGCCCGTATAATTTGCTTTCACGAGTAAGAATTGAGAAATGGTGAGTTAACTTATATGGGGTAACTAATAAGACTGGCTGCATTGCAGCAAGATCATGTATTCATATACCTTGACTGGGAATCAGTCTTTTCGAGTTGTGTTTTTTGTTTGAATATTAGCTTATTGGTTCTATGTAATGTATGTCCTATCGGCCCAACATTTTGTTTGTTTCTTTATGTCTATTTTGTTTGTTTGTTTCTTTATGGGGTAACTAACGATTTTTATTATTTATTATTGCAGGTGAGAATTCTTTGTCACTTGCACCATGATCAGCTAAAGGCTGTCTTTCATGTGTCTCAGAGGGTTCGAATGGCTGTAAGTCTTCCTTTGCTTGCCCTTCCGAAGTTAAAAAGAATTGTATATAGTTAATATGGTACTTAGGGTGTTCTTTTGTGTACAGGTCATTGTTGCAAGGCAATTTCACTTTAATTATACCACCCCAGATCGATCCCGTCAGGAGATGCTCCAGTCTATGACTCCTGTTGCAACAGAACACTGGCCATTTGTTGGGTATGAACTTCACAATTTCCTCAAGGGTGTTGTATCTCATACCCCTGTTTATTTCAACTGAAAATGAGATTTTTAGTTCATATTTGTAAATTTACAAAAGATGTGAAAAATGTTTATAGCCAAACCCCTACCGTGGAAGAGTAAAAGTTTAGCAGATCACTAGAAAGTGGTATAGAAATAGAAACACACTTGATGATGTGGTTGCATCTTGTGATGGTGAAGCTTGAAGCTACCACAGGCATATGGAATGTAGGCGTCACGAATAGAAAAGGGAATTTAAAGTAGCTGAATAGAAATTTGGTACCAGCAGTGTCGCTTATTGATATTTTCCTTCCTATACATGTTCCCTAATCATCAATCGAATGTCTACTTTCAGCAAGGGAGATACTAGGCAGTTTCGAATGGCAACTCCGCACACGCCGAAAGCACCAAGGCATGGTCCCAGGCCACCTTCTCGGTTGCAGTATACAGAGATGAAGCAGGTTGCTGCTGCTTTGTTTCAGGAAACATCATTTCCTTCTTCAAGGTTTATGGTTCCGTCTGTTCTATCTAAACCCCTTTGCAAAAACCGAGTTTTATTCTATGAGGATGAGTTATGTCAAGCAGTTGCTCAGAACAAGCTCCGTTGATTTAATTATCACCTTGTAATGTTGCTTAGCCTCAGCTCGCCTGTGTATAGTTAGATTGTTTTGCAGTCTCTAGGGTTTTCTGTGTATTATGGTTAGTCTCTCTTTGATTGCTTGGTTTTAGGCAGCTTAGGAATCATGCAGTTTTGTAATCCAGGGGTTTCAGCTGGCCTTTATTTTTTCTGGGGTTGGGATGGGTAAGGTCGTGTTTTATAGAATAACGTTTTCGATTGGCCACTTGTATATATCTTTTATCTATATAATATATATAATCTTGGTGATCATTTGTTTAATAGAGTTTGAACCTGAGTAGTTGCCTAGTTCGGCACATCATTCAGCGATTTAATCAGTAAGCTAGTTGATGGTTTCGTGTGCCTTTGATTGTTAACACAATTATTAAAAGCTGACAGGTCGAGAAATTTGACAGAAACACATGCTAGGCAACTTCGCATAAAATTCACAGGTTTAAAGAAGCACGTATAATAGCACTGCTAGGTTAAAAAAGATTTGAGTGAAATTAATCCTCGTCTAGACTGGGATCCACCAATACTTGTACTTTAATACATACGAAGTAAGATCTAATCAAAACAAGGAAACAGAAATGCCAGCAACGAATTTTGATGCGAAGAGAGCAACAAGAACCTAAATACAATCGTTAAAAAGGTGATACGCTAAAAGAGACCTGCCTGCTTCCTCAAGTCTGATAAAAGAAAAAAATCAAATGAAGTTGGGGTAAAATGCAGTGAGCATGACTGGTTTCTCTTTACACACTGTCTAGATTACAATATCGAGCAAGCCTTCTGTGCTTTTGACTTCTTTTTCTTTGTCTTGGGTGGTTGAAGCACCACCTTAATGGCAGCATCGAAAACTCCTTTAACATTCTGTACACAAATTATCTAGTCAGTGACCGGAAAGTGCACAGAAAACATGCACAAGTACTACTGTATCGACTTCACATTGTGTACTCACCTGCTGTGTTTTCGAACTGCACTCAATGTAGGCCGGTGCATCAATTAGTTTCCTTAATTCCTCACCCTAGAAATAATGACAGGATAGGAAAACACAGCTAAGTGTTTTAGCGAGCAGGATAAGATGAAAAGAATGTAGAGTAGGAAATTCAGTGTAAGAGAGTAATTCTACCTGAGCTGCAGTAATTGGAACTGCACCAGGATGATCTTCGAAAAACTGCTTGTCATCCCGAAGATCTAATGGCATGCATATTAAACCCATAAGTAACTATTAAAACTGATCCACTTTCTTTGCTTTTCTTTTTATTTATTTTTGCATATAAGCAATTTAAATAATAGTCCCTCTCACACCAAAGTTACCCGCAGTCAAAAATCACACCATGCCATGACTGATACATTAGTGAGCTTTCAGACCATAAGTAAACTTCATATGTGCTGGCTTAGGTTTGCATAAAATGCTAGTATACTACAAAGATGCTCACAAGTGAAGCACTTAAGTTTAATACCCAGTTCCCAAAACATACCAGGTAAAAGTAGGTAGGAAAAAATCACTAGTAAAGCCAACGACTCTTTGTTTAGTCCGATATAAAGGCACCAAAAAACTGAAGGCAAAAAATGCGAAAAGAGCATGAGGAAAAAATATGTGACTCTCACCGAGCTTTGTTCCAACAAGAACAATAGGGACACCGGGAGCATAATGTTTCAACTCAGGAATCCACTGAAAATTAGTCGGTCAAGGCAACTTATAAGCAACTGTCGAACATGAAGGACCAGAATATAGGAAATAATAAATACTGGCAATTAATTAAAATGTTCACCTTCTTAGAAACATTTTCATAACTGGCCTTGCTAATCAGAGAGAAAGCAAGAATAAAAACATCAGCTCCACGATAACTCAAAGGTCTTAATCTATTGTAGTCCTCTTGTCCTGTAACAATAAATAACATAACAGGTTAATAAGCAATTGATGAATAATTGGATGGGCAGCAATGTAGAAGTTCAAAAGGACCACCACTATCAAACAAATTTCTGAAAGATAGGCCTTACCTGCAGTATCCCATAAACCCAGATTAACCGTGGCCCCGTTAACAACCACATTCGCACTGAAATTGTCAAAGACTGTGGGAACATAGTCCTGTTACAATCAGAACAACAAGAACTACTTTAGCTGGCAAAATGAAACCACAAGCTAAAAAAAATTAAAAATTCACACTCATAATCTCCTCTTCAGTACACTAGTGTAAATATTTAAAGTAAAAGCTAAAGCCTGAAAAATGTCCTGAGAATATAAGTTGGTGCAAGGCAAGAGACAGAATACAATCATCGTTGTACTCTAATGAATATAAAGCAGAAAAGTTTAAATCGTACAAGAAATACTTCCTCATCGTCATGATTAATCACAACACTAGCTTGGAGAAACGCCATGTTACTTCAACTGGACGACAGAAATCGTCAGGAGTACATTTCTCGGTGTCAAATCACTAGTCTGTACGACTGTACCCACCTTAAAATAAGGTGGTCTTAGCTGTTTATGAGAAATAAGCATGTTTATGGCTAAGATAAAGTGTTAAGTGTCTGCACCCATGTCCAAATAAGTTGTCTGTCCCACTTAAGAGAAAGGAAGAGTCTATCCCACATAATAGATGGCCTCATGAAACAATGTCGTGATCATAAATGAGAAACGATTCCTAACAAACGGAAAAGAACGTCATGTCATATGATACCTAAACTTGTTGCATGAATTTATCATCAAAGGTCATCAGCTATGTTACTCCGACTCTTATTTCCTCACATACCGGTGTCCAACACTCACACTCTTGGGCATGGGTATGACACATGCACACCTCATTTTTAGGCCAAAAAAAGAGGTGAGCCTAACACTTGAATGTCGGAAACTTTTAAAAGGGTCTGAGTAACATAGATCATCGGTAAGGCATTGTCAATTGAAACACAACAAGACAAGCCCTATATTGTAACCAAGAAAGAACTTGGGTTTTCTACAGCTACAAAACACAAACGGCCATGTATCGAGAGCATTCCGATATACAAATGAATCAAATGGTAATTAGTTAATTACACATGATCCACAATATTAATACAATTCGCCGAGTTTCAAATGAACGTCAAATCAAGCATTGTAACCATTCACACATCATAAATTGTATCAAAACAAATACTCAACGATCAATAATGAAAATGCCAAATCACACGAGAAGAAAACAAAAAATAAATTTAAACATGTGTGACAAAAATGCAGTAAAAGTCAAACAACATTACAAGAATATGAAATTTAAAATGTAAAATGTAATTTGAAAAACTGACCGTAGGAAAAGTATTGCTGGTGTAAGAAATCAAAAGACAAGTTTTACCGACGGCACCATCACCAACTGTGACACATTTTATGAACCGTGATGCACTCATCCTCTTTTTTTTTTTGAATTCAATCAATTTAAATTGAAATGTACAAATCTGCAATATGTTGTCCCAATTCCCCCAAATTGAAATGAGGCAATGAATTACAAAACGAACAATCTGCAGAAGAAGGAATTAGAAATGCGATCAAATATAGAATTACAATGAAAACAATACATTGCTTGAAAATTGAAACCCTAGGATGAAATTGGGCGAAATTGAGATCTGAAAAATGAGGAAATGGTGAAGAGAGAGAAGGATAAGAAGAGAATGAGAATGAGAAGAGAGAGGAGAGAGAAACCTTGGAGTGGGGAGTAACAATGGCGTTGAAACGTTCGTTCGCTCAACCAACCTTGTGATTGTCTCTCTCTCTTTGTTCAACCCTTATTATTTTGTTTAATTGGGTAATAATGCTATTATTTGTGGGCCTTATTTATTCTTCATTTCTACCTCTTTTTCGCTTTACTTCCCACATTTTTAACACACATTGTCCTTGTTTCTTCATTACGACTACGGCTCCGCTACCTCGAACTTGCACCGCAGCCGAATTTGCTATCCCGGATAGGGTCGTATTACTTCACAATGGTGAACCGTCACCGAACCGGCGTTGAATGGTTTTATCAGACAGAAATCCGGCAAATCGGGATCCGTTTTTGCAATATGTAAACATTATGGGGTGTTTGGTAAACAACATATTAACCGATTTTTAGTATATTTAAGGGATTTAACATATTTGACCAATCAATATGCTAATTTTAGTGTTTGGTAAATAACATATTGAAACATCATATTTGAGGTCAATATATTGTTTTACAATATGCTGCTTACCCCCAGCTACACCTGTCAAAACTCGACCCGACCCGCCCGAACTGTTTTTTTAGGGTTACAAATCCGGTTTTTTCGACCCGTGACCCATTTGACCCGAACCCGAAATGACCCGTTATTTTAGGGTCGAGACCCGACCCGAACGGGTCGACCAGTTGGGTCAAAGATAAATCAAGAATTTTATTATTAAAAAATTGTTTTTTTATTATTAAAAATTACAAACACAACTCA
>VHZZ01001441.1:103814-117765 GCA_009801015.1 Silene noctiflora | reverse complement strand
GCTGTCCCGTCATATGGTGCGAACACCCACTATCTAATAGCCAATTAGCAACAGTGTCGTTACCTGTTAGTTTAGTGCTATTATCAGACTTTGCTTGGAGTAAACTCCTCAACTGTACTACCTCTTCCGTGGTGAAAGTTTCATCACTGGTCTGGGCTGCATTGGCCTGAAAGTTGTTTCCTTGTCCACGACCACCACGCCCATGACCACGTCCTCCTCTCCTGCCGCGACCTCGTCCTCTGCCTGCATATTTTTTGGGATATTTTTCCCAACAGTTTTCCTCCACATGGTACCATTTGTTGCAGTAATTGCATCTTACTGGTTCTGTTTCTAATGAATCTTGTTTATGGCCGCGTCCACGACCTTCACCTCCGGTTGTCTTCACTGCCATGGTTGCGTCAGTGACCTCTTCTTTGATCTTGGTGACTGCTCTATGTCTCTCCTCTCGCAAGACTAGCGCATAAGCCCTGCTCAAAGATGTTATGTCATCCTCCATCAGAAGATTTGTTCTGACGTGCCCATACAGATTAGTATCGAGTCCCATCAGAAATTGATGGACTCGTTCCTCCTCTCGTTCCTTTGCCTGGGCCGCCGCCGCTCCACAAGTACATTGGGGAACATGGCTATAGTTCAACAATTCGTCCCATATAGCCTTCATGCGAGTATAATACTCAACAACGGACTGGTCTTTGCCCTGTTTGCAGTCATTTAACTCGCCTTTTAATTGATGTACGCGAGGTGCATTTCCAGCCGAATAGCGCTCCTTTAGTTCCTTCAAATTTCCGTCACGGTCCCTGAAAAACTTATGCTTGGATGGAGCCTGGGTTCAATGACGTTTCTTAACCATGCTTTTATCATGGCATTACATTGGCGCCACGCTACTGCTTCAAGACTCTCCTCCTCTCCTGCACGAATGATTGGCTTTTCACATGTCCCTCGATGAAACCCAACTTATTTGTGGCATCGAGGCCATTACGGACTGCATCAGCCCAAAGGTCATAATTTTCGCCATTAAATATCGTTTGTGTCACCGCTAAACTCGGGCTTTCTGATGGATGCAAGTATAAGGGGGATGACGGAGATATTTGTTCTCCTTTGCCTCCGTTTCCCTTCTTATCATTGCCTTTGATTCCATCTCCTTCAACCATGATTTAATCGTGTGAGAAATTATTTGTATTTTGTGCGGAAGGTGTCTTCGGATCGAAAAAAAAAATCACTCTGATGCCATGTAGAAATCAGACGTGAGAAGAGAATTGGAAAGATTGATTGTTATTATTTTCCTTATCAATATTACAACAGCATATGCTACTACATATACACCTACATAAAGAACTATTAAGGTAAGAATACAATATGTGCCATATTTACATAAGATATTATACGATAGCGATTCCCGTATCATCTTGTCGATATCGTGATAATATCTTTCCTTCTATAGGACGGAACCTGAAATATTTGATCCGGTCCGGTCTAGGACTGAAATGAACCTAAAACCAGTTTTTTCACTATTTCGTAAACGATAATTAAATCTAAATCCCTCTAAATAAAATGCATTTAAATAATTGGGTGACACTTTTTATAATCATTGACAATACTAATTTATAATGTCTTGTGAAGATAGATTGTTAATTTGATTCATAATATTTTAATAGTTAGTCTTTAAAACATAAAATTTGGTTCATTCGGTCTGGCCCTAAATTAACCGGTCTTAGGCCGGACCGAAGACCGAAACTTGAAAAAATGAGGGCCTGAGGACCGGACCAAAATAATTCGGTCTGGGTTTGGTCCAGAACAAATGGTCCAGTCAGGTCCATTTTTTCGGCCCGGACCTAAATTTGCTCATCCCTAAATGCCAAATGCTAACCTGATTCGAGGGATTCGATTTGTTTGAAACTCGATCTGATTTACATTATTTAACAATGTGGTGAACCAGAATTGAGTCGACCTAATTTGAGTCTGGACCGATAATTTTGCTCTTCTTAGGGGGACTCGAGCAGAAACTTACCTGAAATGACTCGTGACTCGATAACGATTCAATAAAATGATTAACTCAATAATGAATAGCTAAAGAATGCTTGAATGACCCGGGTTGGTTCAGACCAGGTCAGTTTCACAGTCAATTTGGGTTTGTAAAAGTTCGGGTTAGGTCGGGTCGGGTTTGAATTATTTTTGGGTCAACTATTATGGATTTATTTGTGGATAATAAATAATGAGTATGCAACAACAAATATTTGAGTCGGATCATATTGAATTGGGTATAGATAAGGTTATTAAGGCTGGATCATTTTAGTTGGCTCAGTTTTACCGGGTCTAGTTTGCATAATGAGTTTGGTCTTATTTCCCATGTCCATCAAGACCTTTGAGCTGCTTGGGCTGGCAAAGCGCGATTGATATTACATTTGAGATGGAAGGATTTTTGGACTTTGAGAATATAACGCACATGGGGTTACGGGTAGGCGGTATGACTATAACTAGAACAATGAACGGTAAATTTTACAGCACATAGGAAAGTTTTATGTCGTGGCGTGATGAGCATCACTGCACTAAAGTTGAATTTGCCCCGCTCGATACACACGGTCTCTTGGCAACCAACCCCCAGGATTACACGACGTCTGAGTCTAAGGTGTACAACAAAAACTCGAAATGAGGAATACTTGCAGAACGTTGTCAAATATCAGCTTAGAATATCAGAAAATTTTTAGAGAAAATATAAAGAGAATGGATATTGTTGTGTATAGAAAATGGCATAAACATGAAGTATTTATAGGAGTAAAAGGAAGAATTTAGATTTGTATTTATGATTGTCTTGTAAATTAGTTTTAAAAGATTGCACCATCAATATAGAAAATCCACAAAAGTTAGTCTAGAAGACTAAACTTTCAGTTTAGAAAATGAAACAATCGGTTTCGAAAATTGTGCAAAAAATATATAGAAAATAAGTGATTTTACTTCAAAAAAGGTATAGCCCATTCACTACTACACATATTAGTAGTGTAACACACTAGTTCACTTATAAACTACAACCTCTTAGTTTATTCAATCAATGTGGGATAAAAAAGAGCTTCTTTTTAAGCACATACTTCCAAGTTCCAACATTACGGTCCAAAGATCTTTCTACGATGCTCCACTCGTTGAGTACTTAAAGAATAAAAATAACCTTGTGCATGTGTGCTAAGAAATTTTAATTCAGAGAATATATATTTGCTTTGTTTTTATTTTTTTATTTTTTAAAAGAAAAACATTCCTCGACTGAGATTGATGGATAAATTAACAACAATTACAAGGAAATTATAAAGGTTAACTTGCACACTATTGTCATTTTATAACTTTTAATAAAAAGTTAATCGATCACCTTGTTTTTATCCCTCTTTCCTCTTAAATCCTAAATAAAGTCTAAGAATGAGACTATTTAGAGCTATCTTAAAATAAGGACAATTAGATTGTCACGGACAAATTAAGTTTACTCTGCCATGGAGTATTCCGCTTAAAAAATACTCTTACAAGCAATGACGCATCTTGAAATGTTATATTTTTAGGAGCGTCGAAAATTAAATACTAAATTAGTAAAACTACCTAGTACTCAATTATTGCCGAAAGCACGTCTTAAACAATGTTTTACAAAAGTGTATAATAACAAATTAAAGTATATCAAGATGTCTATCGAATTACAATTTGAAAACCAACGGAGTACATGTTTATGTTTTGTTAAGTACTTAATTTAACATTTTCTTAACCATTTGGCCTCATTAGATTCTTGTTATGTAAATATTCTTCGTTAAAAAATAAACAAAAGTAATAAAAATGCGACAATTTTTTTTTTTTGTAAAGCAAAACTATATCTCAAATTACATGAGTTTTTAACTTCTACTTAGGCTACTAAACATTGGAATTTCATGAATTCACAATTACCATAAGCAGAAGGTATTAGGGCAGTAATTAACATGTAAGCAAGTCTGTCAAATTTATGTCAAAACTTGAAATCTATGAACTACAAAGCCTAAAACTAATTAATAGACATTATTGCAAACTTCGATCATCACCTTGACTTCAAGAAAGGTTGGTCCAAAAGATGAGATGTTCAGCTTCTTGTATTTCCATTTTGAACAAAACCTAATCCTGAAATAATCCAACGAATTCGTATCAGTGGAGGATCTTGTAGTCATATCGAGAGAGCCTGACTGCGATTAGTTTTTCATATTTCAGGGTAAAACTATCATCCGACTCCCTTGACTCAATAATGTCATAAAATGTTCACATACGATATGAATGTATGATTACTAATGAATTGAATCGACAATACTAAGGAGTAAGGTCACTATACGTGACTAAGAAATGGGCATCTATTGTAGGTACATGCACATACATTATTAGTTATTGAAGATTCTTGTCAGCCTTTCTCCAACATTGAAATAACCCTACATAGCTTCACTCTATTGGTAGCAACAAAAATTCTCATTTGCGGCGAAATTGATGACGGAGAGAATGTAATCATTTTATGATAAAATACACCCTATAATCATTATATGATAAATAACTATCTATGTATGTTTATTTTTTATTATAAAATTATGGTTGCATTGACCGTCACAAGAGATACCGATTGTAATAACAAGTCCTCAAGACCTCAATACCTTAGTTTGTAAATACTTAAGAAATTATCAATTAAACATGGTTAAAAGGTTATTCTGAAATTTGTTTGAAATTTTAAATCTTACTCACGCTACATAATGGAGTACATATATTGTAAATCACAAATTCTTGTTTGAAACAGGCATATTCGGTTTTTAAATTTAAAATGGGTCAAATAAAATAGATAAGGCAAAAACAAAATGTACATATATTAACAAAAAGGTTGTCCTAATTGGGACGGATGGCGTGTTATTTAACCGATTTTAAGGGATACATATATATACTCATTGTAGATCGATTTGTACAACAAGTGATAAGACTGAGGTCATATAACATGTGTAATTATTTTCTTGTCTATGATAGTGTAACATCAAACAGTGTCACTGTGTCATGATCAATCATATAAATTATTTGAAAATTAAATAATTATATAATTCTGCAAAAATTATTGTTTAGTATACACATTCACATGGCAGGAGCCCGCCAAATTATAAAGGTGAATATATTTACACTTAAAAAATCAAGAATAATATTCCATCACCCGTGACTCAACCCAAAAATCCATACCATAAAATTAAAAAAAAAAATAAAATAATAAGAAAAACAAAGAGAATAAAATTCTAAGAAAGTAAAACAAACAAACAAAACCAAGGGACAACGATCAAGAGATAAAACAAAACAAATCTGTAGCCCACAACTTCCCCACTCTAGTGACCACACCTTATATTATAGGTCATCATCACCTAATTATTATTCACTCAAAACTTGAGATGCCTTTTTTAGTTAAACAAAAGTTTATTATAACTTTAAATTGGACTATGATATGATAATGTTATCAAATTAATAATTTTCACAACCACATTTTAATAAATCGTTGAATATAGAGTTGATAAATTAAAATCTGAGCTAACTTGAAAAGATTGAGTTGAATTTGAAGCAGACTTGATGGTTATCAAAATTTTATTAAACCAAGACCGACTCAATTGACTTTGAGAACAAGCCATCAATCGACGTCAAGCCAACTTGTTTGATCTAAGCTAGGCCCTAGCTAGTTCGAGCCGATATCAAGACTCAAGATGACTATATGGGTTTGGTTGTTAGTGATTTAATTCTATCTGGATAAGAATCAATAATAAGTCAAGTAAAAATTGGGAGGACAAATTAACTCGATATTCAAATTAATATTATTACTCCCTAACCTAGTAATTTATTGGGTTTCTCACTTGACATTATTTAATTTCATGTTTTTTTAAGACGACATTTAATCATATTTGTAATATTTACATGTATGATTTTTTTTCCGGGGAAAATACAACTTTATTGTATACTTTAATTTGAATACAAAAATGAATATAAAATTAATTTAATAACATAGGAATTGGACCTAACAAATTCCAAAACATAATCAATAATCGCACTAAAAAGAGGGATTAAAAGAGCAATAATAATCCAATCTAATATGATCAAAGCTATATCAACTTGGTTCGTCACACAATAATTAACTTAACCTAGTTAATATGTTCTTTATCTCGTTATAAATTATAAATACGAAACTTGTACTATTAAATACGAAATACATAATTAAAATATCCAAAATTAAACTATTTATTTTGTTTTAAGGTAGTAAATAGGAGTATATAATACACTCCATCCCATTCTTTTAATTTATACCATTTGAATAATCCTAATCGAATCCATTAATCCGAAACCTAACTGGCTGAGATGGCAGTGGAGACACGATGACCATTTCTCACTTTCTTTTACCATATTTATTTAATTATTTAATATAAGAACGTCATATATTTGACCCACATGCAAAACTTTCTAAACTTTTTACTGAGCAGTCATAGACAGTTAGAAACATGACGAATCACGTACGTGCATGAAAATAAAACATACGTAATGGTAAAGTTTTGACGTACCTGTACTTTGGATTTTTGATTGCTGTAAAAAAAGTTTCTCTCTCCCAAAATTTCACTGAAAACTATTTCCACCATTGTTATTATTATTGCCCCCACCATTACCATATGCTTGGCTATTTGTTACTCCACCAGGATTAATCACATTGTTACTATTATTGTTACTTCCATTATTATTCGGATTATTATTATTATTATTATCATTATTAATATTATTATTATTATTATTATTATCTAAGTTTCCCATGCTAATTCCTTGGTGATGTTGTTCTCTTGCAGCAAACCCTCCTCCACTCATGCTCCTCACTATCTCCCCTACTCCTAGGAAATCCCTTGTGAGACGATCCGATGAGCCGGCCCCAAGTCCGCTTTGGACGGGTTTGCCATTCGGGTTGAACCCGCCATAGTTGGTGTTGCTGTTGTTGTTATTGTTGTTGTTGTGGCCGGTTCCAATATTATCAAAGAGTGAGGAGTTCATTAAATGATTATCTCTTGATAAGTCTCTAATGAGCAAGTCATGGAGGTTGTTTTGGTCATTTTCACCATACAATCCTCCAAATCCACCACCACTTGTCGGAAGTGGTGGTTGTTGTTGTGGTGGTTTGGACTCGAACCCCTTTAGTAAGGCGGTGGAGCTAGCATTGGTGGTAGAGGTGGTGGATCCCATTTGAGCCGCCTTCTGAAGAAGAGCGGTTGCTGACATGGCTGGTTGTTGGAGGTTATGACTGGCATTGGTGTTGGTGTTGTAGAGCGAAGATAGGCCACCGCTTGAGCCTATTTGCGGTGGCCCTCCATACATTCCACCACTAGGAGAGAACAAGGTGGAGTGGTCTCCGCTCCCAGTGCTTCCAGAGTTCATCGTGTTGGTATCAGTAGTACTATTATTATTGTTACCGGAGAAAAACCCTAAGTTAAAAGGGTGACTCGGGTTGCCCTGGAGATCAGGTAGCTGGTTCAATTGCCCGTGAAATAGCTTATTAGAGAACATTCCTCCTCCGGCATTTTGCCCTTGGTTTTGATCTTGCTCACTAATTTCATAACCACCACCGCCGCCGCCTTGGTTTGCCCCAGATTGATCGGATAAGTAGAAATTGTTTTGAGATTGTTGCATATTCTGCTGTGGCCGAAATGGCGTACCAAGAAGATGATCAAATTGACGGGCACCACCACCAAGGCGAAGAACATCAGACGACATCTGGTGGTGATCAGTCAATGAAGAAAGGTGGCTAGCCACCTGATGAGAAAGTCCCACACCTAAACCCATGTTGTTCCCAATTCCGGATCCGGTCGGTCCAAATAAATGGCTGGTTAAGGTGGTCGGATGTCTAGCACTCTCTTGAGCTAGGGCATCACAAAATGCTCTATGAGTTATGAAACTATCTCGCCTGTCACATTAAGAAAATAATACACAATTAATCAAATACATAGAATGCTAAGAAAACACAAATTCTCATTCATAACCGTCACAACTTGGTCTTCTTATAATAAAAAATACTCCGTAATATAATTTTTATCTGATAAATCAGCATTTACAGTTATATTTTTTTCGTCACAAGAGAAATTAACCGCTAACAAAATTACAAGACGATAAATAGGAGAAATTGTAAAAGTTAAAGTTATTTACTGCATGGTAATAATGTAGTACTAGATTGCATGACATAATGATCACACGTGAGTGTGGTACCAATGTGAATAATATGATTTCATGTGAATATGTATACGTACATGCTATTAATTAGCTGTCTAGGTAGTATCTGAATTCAGTGACTCGTGACCTCTTTGTTATCAGGTTGTTCCACAAGATGGAGAATGAAAAGAGTCTAGTAATATTACGTAATTTGGGTAGTCAATTGATTGAATAAAACAGAAGTTTTTGATAGTTTTACTGTGACGACTTTCGTATTTATTCCGGCTTTTACATCATGGATAATAAAAAGTTATTCTTATATTTTGGATTTTTTCTTTCGATCAAATATGTGGACAAATATAAAAATACGTTTTTGTTTCTTTAAGAAATATACTTCGTATATGTTTAGTGTTACATTTTATTTTTTACATTTTTTCAAAATATAATTGTGAGGATAATTTTGAACCTATGCATACAAATACTCAAATCATTTTAGTTGATTTAATACTATCATATTGACTATGAAGCATTACTTACATAAAAAATAGAAAACATATCACATTTATTTAGGAAATGTATTAATTAATGATAATATCTTATGAATCTTATTATTAACGTGTGTCCTCAGGTTAAGTTACATTTTAGAAAAATTGGAGTCTCCTATTTCAAACACCATGCCAAATTTTATTTGTATTCTGCTTATAATTTTGTTGGCAAAACATAAATCACGTATATATAGTGGTAATTAATGGGATGTTTTCGAACTTTAATCTAAATACCTTATACCTTATTCCGTTAGTAATTCGTCTATTTGACTAACAATACTACGTACATACAATTATAAAAAATAATTATAGCTAGAAACTTGAAACATGGACTTCTACTACAAACTGAAACTATCATGGACTGTATTATTTGATTTAACAATTTTTTTTTCTATTTAGTTTCTTTCCATTTACACTACCATTCTAGTACTCTTATTGAGCAATGATTATCATTTACCACTCTAAGAAATTGCTAAAATTAGCTGACCTATAAATTTTCAATTTTTTATTTATTTTTCTTTAAGATATTAGGCATACACCCAAAAACAGGAATAAAAAGAAAGTATAACTATCAAAGGTCAAATTCAGGAATATAATTTAATTAGATTTTAGGGTAGGCTTTGGATAGTTATGGAAAAAAAATCAAATCAACTTGCTCTAGGGTATTTAATGTACTGCTTTGTATAGATTGGTCCAAAACATTTTTAAGAGTGCTCCGTCCCAATTATTTGTTTACGTTTTTCTGTTATCAGTGCAGAGTATTTTAATCAAAGGTAAATAAATTATTTGGACGAAGGAAGTAACTAGTAACGTTCATAAGATAGCAACAAATTAAAATGTCACAAGAAATGTTTATAGTTTTACATCTGGTCAAATTAGACACATTTTGTAAATATCGTATTACTTTTTATTAATAAAATGATCTGTTAGCTCAAAACCAACATTATACAGTAAGAAATCATAATTGAGCATTAATTAATACTAGTCAAATTTTCAATATGAAATTCAGGAAGAAAATAAGGAAAAATAACTCTAGTAATAATTGCAATAAACCAACATGAAAATTGATAGAGAACATGCATGACACAATACAAAAAAGTTACCACAAAGAGAGATGAGCAATAAATTGAACTTAGAAAATAGCAACTGATTTAATCAATCCAACAAAAGATTACCATTTTATGAACTGACCCATTCATAAATGCAACTAAAGAATAATTGTCTAATTGGTGAAACAATTCAATCAAAGATGAGTAAGGGAATTCATCAGACACCATCAATTATTCATAGTAGTTCATATGACTTTAATTAATACATTTTCAGAGAATGTGACCTCCAATTTTATTGTTGTTAAAAATAACTCTCAAATTCATTAAGTTTCGATGCTACACTATCAGTGTATATTCTACCACCCGTTCACGTTTATATTTGATGTATTAACGAAGATAAAAGAAGTTTAAAGAAAATAATGCTAGTATTATTGAAATTGAGTACCAGTTGGTGACGCTATATATACAGCGGTCATCCTTTTTCAATTGTTATAAAAAATAACACTGAAATTCATTAAATTTCGATGCTACACTATTAGATGATAATTATTTGTCGATATATATTTCTACTACCTGTTCACGTTTATATTTTACAAATTAACGAAAATAGAAAGAGTTTTAAGAAAATAATACTAATATTGAAATAAACAAATAGAGTATAAGCTGGTGACACTATATTGTCATTCTTGTAGAAATGTATTTGATAAAAAATAACGTAATAACAAAATCAAGCAAGTACCACCCAGTAACGTCACTATCTGGTTTTGGTCCTAGTTATAAACTAAATGACTAACTACATTGATGAGGAGCATCAAGAAAACAACTCGTGAACCATAAAATTTACCAGAAGAAGGTGTAAATCTAAGAAAATTAGCCAAAAATAATGGGATTTCCTGAAAATGAAGGAAGAAGAATAGGCCACCAAATAAAGAGGAAAGAGAAGAAGAAGAAGAAGGTGGTAAGATTATCATGAAAAAAGAGTACCTGCAAATTAGAGCAGCTCTCATCACTTCTATCCAACTCACAACACAACAAATTCAGTAACCACCCTTCCCTTTTTCACTCCTCTCTCTCTTACATTTCTTTGCTACACGTGAATGGGGGGCTATTTTTTATTTTCCGTCTCTCGTTATTCATCATAAGTATCATCTACCGATAATTAGGGCATCTTTCGTATCCTTAACTCCACTTATTGTTGTACCTTAAGAAAATGATTTAAACAATAGTGGGGAATCGAAGTAATAATAAGATGAAAGAAATTTCGGTATTTAGGATGATTAATAAATACATGATTTTATAATTAAAATATTGTAAAAACAGGTTATATATAGATAAATTATATTTTTTTTATACGAAGACTTTAATTGTTCTTGGATTTGACGTTTGAAATCTAACACTTCAAATTTTCTAACTACACTATTGTTTTAACTTTTAAGACGGTTGTAAAAGCAATGATTAAGTACGGACACAAGTCAACAACCCCGATACGTCTTGCTGTCACGATCTATCGAGATACATACGATATTATTCCAATGTGTTTGTACTCATTTTGAGAATAAAAAGAGGCTATTCTTTTTATAAGTAGACTCTAAGTGTTCTTGGATTTGACATTTAAAATCTAACACTTCAAATTTTCTAATTACATTATTATTTCAACATTTAAGACTGTTATAAAAACAATGACTTATTATAAAGTAATAATGAAAATATAGGTCAACAAGCATGGTACGTCTTGTTGTCACGATCTATTGAAATAAATCCGATATTATTCCAATGTATTTGTCCTCATTTTTTAGAATAAAAAGAGATATGAAAATAGCTAGTAAGCCGTGCCATGCGACATAGTTTTTATACTTGTATTAAGATACCATGACAATTTCAGAAATAATTGACTCGTGTACTTATTCACGTGGTAACGTTTTCTTCTAAAATCTTGCTTCATTTCTCAACTATTTTTAATTTTTTTTTAATATTTTTTTTGTTAATTTCTAAGTTTCATAGTTTTTGCACGTAATTTACTTTGAAACAGTCTGACCCAGAATTTCAGTGAGATAAAAGTTGTAGAATTAACAGCAGCCATTTTGATTCAATCAAGAAAACTACTCTTATATATAAAAAACAAATTAAACCACGTATGTATATGTAAATTTATCGTCAAATAAAGTAGTACCTGCATTTTTTAGGACATTTGTAAAACAAAAAAATTGAAAAATGCACAGAAACCCACAACACACTTAACTACAAGAACACACAGTAACAATCAGAAATTGTAATCATATAATACCATTGATATAAAACAAACATATAATCACAAACATATATGCATGTATGTAGTATTTGTATGAATATTTTTCCCTAGTCGGGGTGGGTCGGTTTTCGAGTTAGTTAAATTTTAATAAGCCGTCATTTTAAAAATAGACCAACATTGTTAAGTGTTACTCATTTCAGTACTAGTTTATTAAAGTTCGACTTTATACCAGTCTTATTGACGGTAATAATACTAAAAGGGTAAAACAAAAGTTGTATGACTATTTTTCCTAGTCGGGAGAGGGACGGTAATAATACTAAAAGGGTAAAACAAAAGTTGTAGGAATATTTTTCCTAGTCGGGTTGGCCGGGTCGATTCTTAGAGTCAGTTAGATTTTAATTCTTAATAGTTCTCAGCTCAAAAATAAGCCGTCATTTTAAAAATAGGTTAACATTATTAAGTGTTACTCATTTCAGTACCATCATATTTAAGTTCGACTTTATATCAATCTTATTGATCATAATAATAATAATAATAAAACGATAAATAAACATATAATCGCACTCATACATGTACAAAGTTGTATGAATATTTTTCTTTAATCGAGTTGGGTCAATTTTCAAGTCAGATAGATTTTAACATTACTTGGTTCTTAAAAATAGGCCAACATTGTTAAGTGTGACTCATTTCAGTACCAACATATTTACGTACAACTTTATATCAATGGTATCGACAATAGTAAAAATGAAATGGGTAAAATTGACTAACCTTGAAAATAAGGTGCCACAATCACAACGGTACTCTCTAGTACCACAAGTCTTAGAATGAGCTTTCCAATCAGATTGAACAGCATAACGCTTAGAGCATTTCTCACACTTGAATTTCTTCTCACCATGTTTCCTCGAGTAATGTTTCTTGATACCGGTGAGGTCGCCTAGAGCGCGAGCTGCGTCGTGGTGGACGCAAGTCGGTTCAGGGCAAAGGTACACCTTCTTCCGGACTTGGTCTTTGTTACTCTTTTGTTTTAACTTCCATGGTAGATTGTGACCTCTTCTATGAAGTTGAAGATTTTGTTCTCTTTGGAATCCTTTGTTGCATACTTCACATATGAATCGATTTGTGGCCATTAAGGTCTTTGGTGATAGTGCTATCACTTCTGCATCTGGATCTGAAAATTTTAATTTATCCCGAAATTGTTAATTTTAATTCATGTCCATAAACCTGATCGACTTAATTGGATACAACAAATTTTGATTCGTATCCATAAAACAAATTGGTGCAATCACATATAGGAAAATAAAGGTTCGTATTCAATTCATGTCCATAAATAAACCTGTTCGACTTAATTAGATTTAAGAAAATCGAAATTACTATCCATAAAACAAAGACAATCACATACAAGAAATTTATGTTGATAATTTTTTGGATTAATGACAGTCCAATTATTAAAAAAACAAATGACTGAAACAAAATGGATCGAACTTAACAAGGCCATTAAAACACCGAGAAACAAAAGATAAAATGTTGATAACTTAATAGATGTAAGAAAATTAAATGAAATAAAAAATGATGTAAGGGTTTGGAAGTTTTAGTACGCCCTAGCAAGCTAAAAAAGGAGAAAAAATCCAAAATAAAATAGACATCATTATTTTTCATTCAGTTTCATTTGTATTGTCAACACATAAAAACATCATATTTATGTGTATGTGTATGTGTATGTGTATGTGTATGTGTATGTGTATGTGTATGTGTATGTGTATGTGTATGTATATGTATATGTAGCTAGGTTGTTTATGTGTACTAACAGATAACACAAAGAGTCTTTGCAGAAATGAACAAAAAAGAGAAGAAAAATCCATAGTCAAAATTAATTGTTTAGCTTCCACAAATTAGGGTTTTCTTTTTCAAGAATTTGGTTGTTTTTATTTAAATTA